>JBBJLR010000024.1:3161411-3181115 GCA_037577145.1 Brachypetersius gabonensis
CTCTGTAGTCAGCGGACTGTAACGTGTTACTCTGTAGTCAGCGGACTGTAACGTGTTACTCTGTAGTCAGCGGACTGTAACGTGTTACTCTGTATTCCGCAGATTGTAACATGGTAATATGTAGTCAGCAGACTATAACCCGTTAGTCTGTTGTCTGCAGACTGTAATGGGTTATTCTGTAGTCTGCCAACTGTAGCGTGTTACTCTGTAGTCAGCAGACTGTAACGTGTTACTCTGTAGTCAGCGGACTGTCATTTATTAAAGTTATTATAATGGACTATAGGGTCTGGCACATCTCCCTTTGTCTTTTTTGTTTTTGATGCATCATGTGACCCTGTAGTTAATTATAAAAGCTTTAACGCATTACTGGCTATAGACCTGCTGTCCAGGCAGTACCCAATAAGTGCGTTTTTTATTATGGGCTACTGACTGGACAGCAAGTCTACAGTCAGTCGACTGTAATGTGTTAAAGCTTATAATAAACTACAGGGTCACATCTGGAACATCCCCATGTGTCTTTTTTGTTTTTGTGTCCCAGTAGTCAGTAGACAGTAATGTGAGCTTTCACACATTACAGTTACACACATTACAGTTACATTACAGCCCTGCGGTCCACCTAGTGGCAAATGACATTAAACGCACTTTGTTAGTTATTATCCATTTTAACCACACTGAAACATTAAGATGAACTAAAGAGCAGAAATGAAGAAATTACCAAACCTATAAATCCCAGGGCTCCTCCACCTTCAAGAAATCTTCCCAAGCCACGTCACTGCACCCTCTGTCCTGACGCCTATGATGCGATTTGTTATTTTCCGGCTTTATCTTCTCTTCCTTTGGAGCACACGAAGCCTGGTGGAGAGCTCAGTACATCACCTGCTGGTCTGGAGATCCTCTGAGTACTTCACAGCTTCAGGAGTACGTCCTGCATGCAGAATCACAACCCAGGATAACGTGTTTTATTTCTAAAACAATAAATCAAGTGATTTAAACCAAGTAGTTTGTTTGTCTATTTAGTTATTTATTTAAGGTAAACTAAAATGACCAGCATTCGTATTTATGCAGAAGGTGAATTGTTTTTGGTTTATATTTGTAAACAGGGAACGTGGGGTATTTGTAGTGAAAACAAATCTATTTTCCGAGGAGGCTACCAAAAAACTTAAATTCATTATTAATTCAGTATTGCTAAAAACAATAAAAGATTTAACAATAAAATAGGTTAAAATAAAGGGTATACAAAGTCATAATAATTCTATAACTACTATTAATACTAATAATAACAGCAATAATAATAATGTTGAAATAAAAGGTTTAATAACAAAATAAGGTAAAATAAAAGGAATTCAAAGCAATATTAATGTTACTACTATAACAACTACTAAGAATGATATTGAAATAGGAGATAAACTATAAAAAATAAGGTAAAGCAAAGGGAAAACAAGGCAATAACAATACTAATACTAATACTAATAAGAGTATAATAATATTGAAAAATATATATACAAAAGTTAAAATACAAATAAGATCACGCCCCCTGGCCTCGCTCGGGACGTTCATTGGACGTTTATTGTTTTTGGTGTCTGTGATTGGTGGAGTGGCCTACTCTTGCATTAGCCTCGTTGTCTCTTTCTTTTCTCGCTCAGAGTCCTGCTGAAAAATGGCTGAAGCGGAGGGAGAGCAAACTTCTCCAGGAATCCTGCAGGAGATCTTCACCTCGCCTCTGAACTTGAGCTTGTTGTGCCTTTGCCTCTTTCTCCTGTACAAGATCCTTCGAGGCGACAAGGCCCCTGACGTGGGGGAAATCGAGGAGCCCCTGCCCAAACTGAAGAAGAGGGACTTCACCCTGGCCGAGCTGAAGCAGTACGATGGAACCGCAGACCCCAGGATCCTCATGGCTGTCAATGGAAAAGTATTTGATGTAACTCGAGGAAAGAAGTTCTACGGACCAGGTAGAACAGCCAGAAGCTATGTCCCTGTGTTTTGCCTGTTGTAAATTATTCAACAGAGGAGGTTTGTGTAAGTTTTTAGAGCAGGGGGGGTGGGGTGCATGATGGAGGGTGCCATAACTTGTTCACAAGAATGAAAAAGTCAGGCCCTGTGTTTTCAACTTTGCGCTTTTTTGCTGTTCTTACTCATTTATTCCATGCCCAGCGCACGGTCAACTTCGACCACACCCCTCATTTCCTTCCCTGTCCAGGGGCACCTCCGGAAATATTCAGAAACTTTAACCCATTAACCCTTAACCTAGTGTTCAGCGGCTTGTGCTCCTGCAAAGAAAGTCTGAAGTGTAAAGATGCACACATTAAGAGTTTCCCTCGTAAGATTTGATTGCATTTTTGTTTTTAACAAATTGATACTATCAGAAATCAGAGCGAGTTAGAAGCCATGCAAATGTATAAGTATGATAATGTGACAACGGAGACTTCGATCAAACAAGGACAGCGTCAGTGATTAGTTTACATGTCTAGAGTGCTTCTGTTTAACCTAGTATTGAAATTATTCCACCCTTACTGACTAGGTGCACATTTCAACCTAAAGTGCCTTTTGCACACGCACTGTGACTGGACAGTGCTGTGGCTTGTAAATGAGTAATGAGACCAGGACAAGGCCAAAGGTAAGGGTCTGATCAGATATTTTTTTATGACCTGTTGGCAATGAGGACAAATGTCAACTTCTGTTTGCGTTTTAAGTCGCCTAAAAGTGCATCAGCCCAATCAACTACAGACACACCAAGAACAATTTTAAAGATAGCCTGTTGCCTTAATAAATAACATTGTGAATGTGTGCAGTGAGCTGCCCTTTTAATTCCTGTGTTGTGTTTATTTTTCCCAGATGGCCCTTATGGAGTCTTTGCGGGCAGGGATGCTTCCAGGGGATTGGCTACATTTTGTCTGGATAAAGAGGCCTTGAAAGAGACACCTGATCTTTCGGACCTCAATGCCATGCAGCAGGAGAGCCTAAGCGAGTGGGAGACTCAATTCACCCGTAAGTCAAGAGAAAGCTTTTTTTCACTCCTGGAGTTTCAGTTCAGTCCAGTTTATGAAGGCATAAATGTATCCGTACAGACTTACATTAAATATTAATTATACAGGTCTACCTTACTTTAATTAGTTTAAAGCTGTGTTTGAGTCAATCATGCTTTTTTTATGTGGTGTGCTTTGCAGAAAAATATGATTACATTGGCAAGCTTCTGAAGCCTGGTGAAGAGCCTACAGAGTACACGGACGACGAAGAGGTGAAGGACAAAAAGAGGGAGTAGAATGCTCAAGGGCACAGGAGGCAGCCATGCACCCCAGTTCCTCTCAGCCTTGCCCTCGTTTTCTTGCAGTTATCCATACGCACTGATAAATTCCGACTGAGTTAAACTGCTTGGTCTGTATGAGTATTTGATTTTTGCCTCACTGTGACTTCAGTTAACCTGTCTTAAGATTTCCAGGAAGAGTTTCACGTGGCTTTCCTCTTGAAGAATGCTGTGAACCTGGTAGCAAATGTTATGATCTGTAGTTAAAATAGAATGACTGGGTAGTGTACTGTGATGGCTGTTGTATATTCTGAAGGTTTGTTGGGCATTTTATCTAACACAGATGTTCAAATCGCAAGGATTTGTGATACACTACAAACATTTCATATGTATCTTCTGAATAGCATGTGGGATTTGCCGAATTATTCTACAGAGGTAGCAAAACCTAACATTCCATGATTGGGACATTGGTACTGAGAAAGAGTGCCTGGTTGAAACAAGAATTGTATCTGAAGAATGGTCACCATTAAAGACAATGTTTTGTTAACTTGACTCTTCTGACACTTCTGCAGATTGTAAATATGCTAAAACGTACATGTAAATGTCAATGTGTGACATTTCTTATAAAATCTATTACAAATGCTAAACCTGAAATGATTACTATTACAAAGTATTGACAGTTCAGCTCTTCTGTTTTCAGTACTGGGCAGTTGCACAAAAACTTAGTTCTAATTTGGGGCCACCAGCTTAAATTAGTTTCTGCCATGTATCTGTCAGCCATTACTTTAAATCAACATGAATCACACGGTTCAGGAAATGAAACTTTATGAAACAAAGCTCCAGGAATATTTCAGTTATATGGGTATTGAGGAGCTCCTTTTTCATGTGACTGCATCAAAGATTTTTTTGTTGTTGTTGTTTACCAAAAAATAAAAAAATAAATCACCCACTAGCACAGTCAGAATGTATTAATATATAAAACATGAGATCATAAGTAAAGGGCGTGGTTTACTTACTCCATGTTCTTAAACAAGCTGTGAACTGTTTAGAAAATAGTGATATTTCCTAACAGAGAACAATGGTGATTCTGAAAAGAAGCATAAACCACTGTTATACACTGTATCGACAAAAGTTTTGGGACGCCTGATAACACCAACAGGAACTTTAATGACATTGTATTTAAATACATAGACTTCTTGGAAGTCTTCACAAGATTCTGGAGGGTTTCTGTGGGAATTTGTGCCCATTCATTCGGAAGACCATTTATGAGGTCAGGCACTGAGTTGGGCGAGAAGACCTGGCTCAAAATCTTTGTTCCAGTTCATCCAACCATGTCTTTTTGGACCTGTTATCTAAATACTGTATCTTTCAAGTTGGAAGCACAGTGTTATTCAGAATATCTTGGTATATGCTGAAGCATTAACATTACACTTTGCTGGAAATAACTGGCTACCTAAATTCAGTGATTAAGAAGGGTGTCCTAATACTTTTTTCCAAATATTCATGTTGGAGGAAAGACACACCTTCACACACATATGAAGAACAAAAACAATGTGTCAGAAGTGGGATTCGAACCCACGCCTCCATTCGGAGACCAGAAAGCCCGTATGTGCGGAAGGACTGAACCTTGAGTCTGGCGCCTTAGACCACTCGGCCATCCTGACACGACTGGAAACTCGGAATCAACTACTTTGTTTTATCTCTCCATTCGGTAGTTGTTCTACCCTACAGCTGATTTTAAGCTTGTTTGTTTTGATAGCTGTAACATTAACTTTTTGAGTAGCCTATAGAAACATATACTAAAACATCAAAATGCAGTTGGGTAACACAATTTTAATACGTTTTTAAAGACACTGTACAACCCTCACGTTCTGATTGTTGGTCTTATGACTGTTTTATTAGCATTATTTGGTTCAAAAATGGGCCATGTCCCGATCTGCATGGTATCTGTGTGGGAACGGTTATGCTGAGTATGATTTATAGATCTGCGCATTGAGGAAGTTCGCCTCTAGAGGCCTGGAGAGTGGGGACATGCGCATGCGTTATAAGGCAGGCGCGGATATCCGGCGTGTGTTCTCTACCATTTTGTTTTAGAGCGTTCAAGGGTATTCAGTAGGTCCGCTCAGATCAAGCTCGGCCAACATGTACCGCCTCGCCAAGGCTGCACTCAACCTCACTGGTAAGATTGAATAAGTTAAGTACATTTAGTTCTAACTGCCTGAAATTGTGTTTAAGAGCGTCCAGTGACTCCTGTTGCCTCGCCTGATTATATGGGAGTGCAGCTCTCAGTCTCTGAGGGAGACAACGGTCGAAAAAAATGTAAATATCCACTAAAAAGCTAATGTTAGTCCCTGAATACTTCATCTGCCTTTCATTTTTTGAGTCTCTAAGACCTTTAGGTGGCTCCTCAGCATTTTCTCGTAATTTCCGTTTGACTCTAATGTCTTGCATTAACCTTATGCAGTCTTTGTGATGGGACCAGCCGGTTGTTAGGATGTTCAAAAAACACGAAGTAGACAAAAGGCAATCTTAACGCTTTAGCTTGTCAAACCGCTTGGACAATGTCGTGATATCAAGTCCGTGAAACTGTTCGGAAAGTGTCCTTTTTTTCTAGCATAACTGCATAAAGCATGTCCATAAAGGTTGGATGAGTTCGTTGTTGAAGAACTTGAGTGGCCCAGACAGAGCCCTAACCTCAACCCCAGCAAACACCTTTGGCATGAACTGGAACGGAGATGGGGAGCCAGGGCTTTTCGTCCAACCTCAAATGTTTTTCAGAGTAAATGGGCACAAATTTCCCACAGAAACCCTTAAATATTGCGAAAAGCTTTCCAAAAAGAGTGGAAGCTGTTATAGCTGCAAAGTGGGGACCAGCTCCGTATTAAAGTCTGTTATTGAATACAGCGCTGATAAAGTACCTGTAAGTGTCATGGTCAGGCATCTCAAAATGTGTGTCCATTTAAGTGTAGTTCGTTTTGCCTTGTAAAGATTGACACCAGTCAGAAATGCTCTAAGTGTAATGTATTTAAATGTTTTCTTGACTGCTCCCAAGATATGAGGTCAATTTAAGGAGAGGGTCCCTGGAATGAGGCCTGTGTTCAGTGCAAATCAGAGTACACCATGAGCACAGCAGTCTTTTCTTCTTCTCAGGTCAAGGCTCCCGTCAGGTTGCTGTGCGACATAGCTCGTCTGTGTCCGCTGATTTCCATTCGAAGTACGGCACACCTGTGCTGATCGCCGGAATCACATTTTGCACCACAGTCTGGAGCTATGTAAGTGCACTTTGCTTTGCATTTCTCTTATGATCCACCTGCTTAGGTACATTAATGATGTGATCCAGCCACTGTATATTGTTTCACAAGTTCATGTTCACCTTTGGGTAATTTTGTATTTAATCTGCTCCTAGGTGATCACATCCACTGGCATCACATGGAACCTGTCTCCTATAGGCAAGGTGCAGCCCAAGGACTGGAAGGAGTAATGGATAACACCATCCTCAGGTTTCTTGTGCCTGCTGAAATCGAGAACAGGAAGATTCCAAAACATTCTGAACTTATCCATGTTTCTAATGGAGATGCTCTGTACCTAAGCCCTATTGCTGGCCTGGCATGTCTGTAAAAAATGTAATAAAGTAAATAATCAATACAATGTGTTCTTGTAATAATTCCTCACTACAGCGGATGATTGAGAATGTGTGTAGCCTAATAGTGGATGATTATGATTCTATTTTTTTTTTTTTGCACAAATCAAATTGGTTAACCCAATTATACACAGTAATGCATTATGATGAGTTAAGTTGTGTATGCATCGAACATGAACTTGACACATGCATACATAGTGAATGTGTATTGGGGCAGCTGGTGTCCTGGTGGTTAGGGAGTTGATCCTGTGAGCAGAAGGTCATGGGTTTGAATCACAGGACTGTCAGTGGCACCTTTGATGTGCCCTTGAGCAAGGTACCATCCCCACACACTGTTCCCTGGGTGCTGTTGTGTTCCTGGTTGTCCACTGCTTCACTTGGTGAATGAGACATAGATAGATAGATATATGAGAGAGAGATTCACACGGTGCTGTGTTCTAGTGTGACTATAAGGCCCACTTTCATTTAAATTAGGGGGCCTACACTGAATGATCAGGACTGTTTAAAGCCCACTTTTTTGTTGTGTAAGTTCATCTACTGTTACAATGAGGTTCAGAATAAAATCTTTTTCCTGGTTAGAAGGCAGAGAACCACGAGGTGGCCCTATTGACTGTACATGCGAGTTTCAGAGCCATGGACTACGTGCAGTCTGGAATACATTACCATTGCAAAATGTTGAAAGCAAGTTATTTATACTAAAAAAAATATATCGATTGTGTGTATTACTGCATGTTATCAGTCTCAGTCTGCTTCAAGATTTAAGTAGAATTGAAGGCTGCCAACACAGCATCATCAGTTCTATTAAGCAGTATGAATAGAAGATAATAAAATGAAGTATGTATATAACTTAAATTAATGAATGAATAATGAGTAAGATAAATGTAGTGAAAGTTTATTATAAGACTGGAACAGGCCATGACTAGTCGCATACCGAAGCGTCAGGCAGACCCAGTGTGGAAGCTTTGATGGACAGCACGCTAGTCCAATAGTGGGCCAGAACGTGTGGTAGCTACGCCTACACGTTGTTGACGAGAACCAATGGGCGACGGGTTGTCACATGACGGTCCACCCACTTCTGGTGCCTGTGCTGAAAGCTAAGGTCATTTTCGTTCTGGAGCCACCCATTCTGGAGTCTGCAATCACACGGGAAGAAGCAGAAAATAATCTTCCAGGATGTCCCTGTCGAACAAACTCACGCTGGACAAGGTGGACGTGAAAGGGAAGCGTGTTATTATGAGGTGAGTTCTGTCAACATAACATATTTTGAGCTTTTTCCATTGCAGTGAAACTGTCTGCCTGAGTTTATTGTAGCTTATTGTAGTCAGCTGCTTGTAAGCTGCTTAATAAAGCCTGTCCGTGTGTGTTTGTGATTTATTTAAGCTATGCTGGTTTCTCCAGCCTAGGTATCACCTCTCCAGCTGAATGAATGAATGTTATTCTCAGGAAGCGGATGTGTGTTACGCATCACGTTTTTTGAGCAATGTCCTCTGAATCTTACCACATGGGGCCTGAATTTAAACATCCTACAATTTCCAAACGTGCAGTAAGCCTTTATTCTCCCTTCTAACTGTAGATACAGGCGGATTTAGCCTTGAACTGTTTTTTTAACCTCCTCCTCTAGCATTGAGTTACAGCCTTGTGCTCCCACTACTGGGCCCGATTTAAACGGCATATATTTATACAGCATCATAATAAAAAAAAACCTAAATGCAGCATGAGTTCGGAATTAAACGTGAGATTATCTGACATTCAGCCTCCTTAGGTGAGGTAGTTTTTAGAGGTGCAAGTGATCACCAAAGGCCTGTGAAGTGAGCACGTTTTTCACGCATGACCATAAACCTGCCCGCGGGGTTAAAAAAAAACACACAGCTGAAAAAATATTTTTAAAACACCAGTGCTGCCTTAAGGCACAGTAGCCGCAAGGTGAGTGGGTAATCAGAGCTACGTGGGACATGGACCAGTACATCCATCTTTCTGTCTCTGTCTGTCTATCTTTCTATCTAACAATGCCATCTATCTCCCCAATCTCTATCTCCCCATCTCTCTGACTATCTGTATATAAACGAAATAGTTGTAGGTTCCTTTATTTAAATGGACCTGTATAAATGCTTCTAAAGCAAGGCTCAGCCAGAGAAGTCTGACATTTTGCCTTGTGACAATCCTTTGAGTCTCTCTTGGGAGTTCTTTTTGCTTTTTTATTACTATTAAAACATCTCTAGGCGAATGATGGTCATCTTCGTGATTGATCCCCTTATAAAAACTGTTTCAGTGGTTATTAGACTGTTGCTTTCCTGTGGTGCTATTCCATGGCCATATGGATATCAGTAGTGTTCCAGACTGGCCCATTCATTATTCTGCCTGGGTGCACCAGACCAGTGTTGAAATGGGCAAAGGACAGAGTGGGGCGGGGGAGGATGGGGGGCTTAGGTGTTACATAATCCACTGTGCTGATGGAGTGTGTGTGAACGTGCCACAGTGCGCGTGCTTGTGTGAGTAGCAGGGGCTCCTGGAGACACGTAATGAAGGAAGGGAAACTTTCTGCATGTAGGTGAGCAGCGTGCCTCTCTGGGACACTTTGGCTCAAAACTAGAGTCATCACTGTTCCCCGATCCAGTTTAAGTGCATTGTGGAAACGTCTCAAGGCCTGGATCACATCAGAGGCCTTGTAGAAAACCCTTGTCTTTGAGTTGAGATAGACAAGGAAGCTGTGAGTCAGGTGCAGTACCTTGGGTGGTACTTAAATTACTATCATAGGCCTAGTAATTGCTGTGGTTTATTAATTATTACCTTAAAATGAGCAGGGGGTGGAACCTCAAGGCTATGTGCTATTGACTCATCATTTGTGCAAAAAATAGTAGCGTAAAGTACAGCAGTCACCCAGCCCATCTGGTCTGGAAATAAGATCAGAATAGAATTTACTGATATTGTGAAACCAACACATTTACATGCACCTGCCCAATTCAACCTATAGCAGTTTAACCCCACTCATATTCACACTGAGGTTATAAGGAGTTTCAGTCTGGGTTACTTTTTGAATGAGGCACAATACAGAGCAGCCAATCAAAACGTTACTTGTAAACCAGGCCTTAAAGGCTCAAAATTCACACAGACTAATATAATTGGTCAATTTATATTAGATAAATGAATATTGCAATTTAATATATTAATCCCTAGTCATGAAAAAAATAAAGCAGTATCATGTTTCATGACATTTACAAGTGTATTGTTTAAAAATGTTATCTGCCCCTCAGTGTTTCTCATACACTTTTTACAACTTTAAGCAGTTTGCTGCAATACTACCAACACTATTGTACAGAAATAGAGGATATACTTTATTACAAGTAGCTTGGACCAAGGTTGGTGGTCAGGGGAAAAAGTTAGAATCCTATTTTTGTTTTGTGTTAATGGAGTATTTTACAGGGCTGGGGTGAAATAATAGATTAATTTATGTAGTTGAATTGACCACCATTGTGTTGGAATGCATTGGGTCATTCACATTTCCAGTCAATAACAAAAACAATAGAACACTACACTGCGATACAATATAATATTGCCTGCATTCTGTATGAAATCTAATACAAGTGCATTCTCTGAACATCCAGACTTAACCTACAGTGTAAAACATGACAGCTTTTTCCATTTACTTTTGTTCCATATATCATGAAAGTGGAAGAATCATGCGCTGTGTGCAGAACTGTCTTCCACATATAATAGATATTGATTTCTTTCTCACACAGGGTCGATTTCAATGTGCCCATGAAGGACAAGGCAATCACCAACAACCAGAGGTAAATATGAATATAAAATATATGTATAAATGTGTAGATGTAGAATAAAAGATTAAAAACTGATTTATGTCTTTTTTTTTTAAACAGAATCAAGGCTGCAGTCCCATCTATCAAGCACTGTTTAGACAATGGGGCTAAAGCTGTGGTGCTGATGAGCCATTTGGGCCGTCCCGATGGCGTCCCCATGCCTGATAAGTACTCTCTGGAGCCGGTGGTCGCAGAACTCAAGAGCCTGTTGGGAAAGTGAGTGAAGTGATAGTGTGTTGGCCAGTGGACTGACAAATGTGATTTATTGTTAGAATGAAACACCCCCGACCCACACTGAGATTTTCCCCCCTGTTGCAGAGATGTTCTGTTTCTGAAGGACTGTGTTGGCAAAGAAGTAGAGAGTGCCTGCGCTGACCCTCCAGCAGGTTCCGTTATTCTCCTGGAGAACCTGCGCTTCCATGTGGCTGAGGAGGGCAAGGGCAAAGATGCTGCAGGAAACAAGGCGAGTGCCACATTAACAGCCGCAGTCAAAAAAATGCTTAGTCACTGTCTGCACACATACAGACTGCTTACTAGGCTTGTTTTGGGAACAACCAACACTGTTGTTACTTTAATGAAATCATCCTAGACAAGCTCGGCTGTTATACGATTAGTTAATGCTCTTCAAAAATCCGTTTAATATAAGGCACTATCTTTCCGATTATGGTGTAAAGGTGGTAAACTGTATTCACACATTGCCAGATCGCAACAATTAGGACCCATAAGTGACTTTCAATAAAACATTTACTAAATATTCTGAATGTCTATTTTTTACTAAATTTTATAGTAGTTCTTCTGGTCATGTGTTCACAACATGATTCCAAAAAAACAATTATTAATAAATATGTATAATAATTTGAGATGAATTCACAACATTGTAATTTTTTAAAAATTATTAAAAAAAAATAATTATAATTGTGAAACACAATGCTCAGATTTTTTTTTTTATGCCACCGACGCTACAGCCACTCTGCACTCTTTTGTCTAGTCAACAAAAAGATCTGGCCAGGTGGGTCTGTGTACAGCTTTGTAGGAACAAGACAGCAGTGAACATGCACAAGCCTGAGCATCTGTCCATCCACCACTCTCAAAGAGCAGAGGCCACTGCGTGTTTGGACTGCTTAAGTGTTCGGTTGGCCTTTTGACATTTACAGGAAGGTCACTGAGGTAGCCTTGTGTGAGTCTGTTGCTTTTCTGGTCCATGGAGCCCTGGCTGGAATGCAGTGATGGGAAAGGGGCCGGGAGACGAAACACTAACACCCCCCTGACCTTTCTCAGGGTTGGTGCAGTAGTAGATGATGGACTCTGGACGTTGAGTAGATCAGGGGCTTAGACATTTCACAGCCACGGTCGCGACCTTTCATTCAGTTCACTTTTAAGATTCAGCAGAAACCTGATCTCAGATCGCAGGGCTTTTTAATTGAATTGAATTTTCTAGATTATATTTAAGATGCTGAGACTCCTGATGTCTCATGATTAAAGTCTTTTTAAAAACAAGGTACCATATAGAAGATAGAAGTCCCATTTGAAAGAACCTCACAATGGATGGGTTTTTTTTTTGTTTGTTAGTTTGTTGGTTTTTTTTTTTTATGAATCATGCTTATAAAAGGAATATGTAAATGAGAAAATATGTGAAAGTTCTGTTTCGAAGTTTAAAGAACACCCAAAGTTAAAGAACTGTCCTGGAGTTTTTGTTACCAGCAAAGTTTTTTTTTTCTCACTCACTAAACCGGTTAATTAATAGGCAAGTTGAATCAGATGTTGATGAGATGAGCAGAACCTAAAGTGTGCTGGACAGGAAGATTCAGTGTCTCTTTTTTTCATCCCATAGAACCACAACCTAGATCCAATTAAGATTTTTTTTTTTCTGGCTAGAATTCAGTGTAGATTCACATTAAATTTGGTCACAGGTTAGGTTTGATTCATGTCCAGAATAGACACCTACTCAAATCAAGTAACAACTGTTTTTCTCATAGTGGCAGTTCAATGTTTAATCTGTTTTAAAATAAGCCCATTATCTGCTTAACATTTTATTCAGTTACAGAAAAAGTTTTAAAAATCTAATGTGAAATTTGTGCGGTCAGAACTAAAGTTTGGAGCCATATACAGGTCTTTGAGAATGTCAGAGCTTAAAAATCACTGGAATAGTTCACAGTTCAAGGCCTGTTACCCACCAAAGGTTTTCACACTAAAGCTTTTGGGATCACTAAGTTTTTTCTGGTTCTTCTTTCCAGACCAAAGCATCGGCGGAAGAAGTTACTGCTTTCAGGGCCTCCCTGTCCAAGTTGGGTGACATCTATGTTAATGATGCCTTTGGAACTGCACACAGAGCCCACAGGTACACCTGCGCTGTATTAAATACTTTCAGTATAGACACTCTTCCAACCCGTACAACCTGTAGAACATTTGCAGTGTTTGAAGCAAAATTGAATTAATGAAAAGTGAGAAAAGCGCAAAGGAAAATTCTATTTGTTTCTAAGGCAAATAAAATGAGTGAAGCTGATGGCTGTGTAAGAAATTTGCTATTTCTTACACAGCTACCATAAGACATTCACTATCGAACTTAAAGCCCAATCTGTGTGTATCTACTTTAGTCCTTGAAAAGGTGGCTCCCCATGAAGCTGCATCAAGACAAAATGTGGCAACTTTCTAAAAGAAATGTATTTGTTACTTTACTTTTATTCCAAGATGTTAAAAATGGTTAATAAATAGAGATAGATAAATAAATAAATAAGGAACCCTTTTCTATAAGTAGGAGTGTCGAGGTGTGTTCTTGAATATTAAAATGTAAAGCAGCAGACCAAAGTGCTGCTGTTGCCAAATGTATATTAAATTGTTAGTTAGCAGTTATCATTTTGCTAATTATATTGTGCTAATTGGTACCTACCCATAATGATGCCTTTTTCGACTGAGCAGTTCTTTAAACTGCAAGTACCTTCTGAATGAGGTTACTTCACTGAGATAATTGCTCTTTACCTTCAGCTCCATGGTGGGAGTGGATCTGCCTCAGAAGGCTGCTGGCTTCTTAATGAAGAAGGAGCTTGACTATTTTGCCATGGCCTTGGAGAAACCACAGAGACCTTTCCTGGCCATCCTTGGAGGGTGAGGGTTGCATACACACACACACTTGCACACGTCAGTATAAACTCATAAAGGGATGTGTTGCTGTTATTCAAATAAACCTTTTAAGCACGATGTTCCACATATTCACACCTGCTGGTCAAAAAGTTGCGTGTTTTGCATTAAATTACATTTTATCAGCAAATTTCTTTTGATGTGCATTGAAACAAAATGTGGCATTTAAAGTTAATTAGATTTAAACTGACATGATAACAAAAGGTGAAACATAACCTTGAGTAGAGTTCCTAATACATTTTAGCAATAGATGACAATCCTGTGTGCTGACATTAGCAATGCAGGCTTATATATGCTCATCTGAAATAATTCAATAAATACTACAAACACTGCAATGCTTTAATTGACATGTTGTAAAAACATCAACAGACTACTATTCAGTCCGGCCTCTTCAGCTTGTGTAGATTCCTTTTTTATATTTACACTTATTTTGATGCTTTTGCATGTGAGCTGTGCTCAGGCAGGGCCATTTGGATGGTGCAGTGTTCATTGTTTTTAAAACACAATCATATGGTGGCACTTCTGGCTGCTATTATACTACTGTCTGTTAGTGGCAAACTGTTTCATGCCCTTTGTCTCCTCCTACACTTAAAGAACCTCTCTAAAAGCATCAATGACAGTCCAGGAATAGATGGATTTATCTCCTTATGCAACGTGGCCACATGTGTGACAGTGGCCTACTTATACACTGGCTTAATGCACAGTGAAAAGTCTCCAGCACACTGCAGGGCCCTATCGCTTGCACACATGTGGTGCTGAATGAGTGTCCCCTTTGGATGAAGGTCAAAGTCTAGAACAATATGGGTCTGTTGTGCAATTATCCTTCATAACAGGGATTCTGGGGGTTTTTTTTCCTTCTTTTTTTTTTTACCGGATCCTGACCAACTCGGAATCTCAGGAATTGACAAGTAAGCCTCTTTGGCTAGTTGGTTAATTTTTCAATGAACCAGTTGAATCAAAAGCTTTTTAATCTCATTAGATGAGCAGATCACTAAAGTAGGGTGGGGGTTTTCAAAGGATAGATGCCTGTTAACATCTGCATTTATACTTTTACATGAATGCATGTGAATGAGCAATGCATGATCTGCGTAATACAATAAATGAAAGGTTCAGGAGAATCGTAGCATCTGACTGCACAAGACTGTGATGAACAAGCTTTCCAATTAGGAGCTAATTTGAGCCCCTGCATGGTCATTGGCCGTCGCATATTTGTGTCTCTGGCTACCTGCCAGTGACTGAGTTTATTGAAAGAGTGGGATTGAGAACCTGTGCAGACAATGTTTAAAAACGAGTCGGTTCTAACCTTTATGGAGGCTGTTGTTTACACTCAACCTAGTCTGAAAAGATTGAGTGTTCAAAAAGAGATTGCAAAAGCACAGTAACAGGTACTATGAGTGGATTTCTGACTGTTGTCTTTAGAGATTCTTTGCTCGTTGCAGGGCGAAGGTCAAAGATAAGATCCAGCTGATCAACAACATGCTGGACAAAGTGAATGAGATGATCATTGGTGGCGGCATGGCTTTCACCTTCCTCAAGGTCCTCAATAACATGGAGGTGAGTGGTCTAGGAGATGTGCTGCAGTCATGGGGAGTAATCTGCAAAAAAAAAACTGAAAACAAATGCGTGTGTATACCAAAACAAATCGAGACCTGCACAGTGACTTGCAGACTTTCTTTCCTATTGATTCATCTTTAAACTCTCAACCGCTCTCACATTTAAGTTTAGCTAGTTTTGAATTGTGCATTAATGTATCTGACTATAATTTTCCTTTAATAATCTAATAATTGACTGGTAAACTGTCTAGGGTACTTCTCCTCCTTGTGCCCTGTGGGATAGGATTGTCAATAAGTAGCTCAGATTTTGAATACCCACTATTTATGGCAAAATGTTGTTTTTTTTATATTTATTTAATGTATCTGGGATAGATCGGCACTTCTCTGTTTGATGAGGAGGGATCAAAAATCGTGAAGGACCTGATGGCCAAGGCAGAGAAGAATGGTGTCAAGATCACCCTTCCTGTTGACTTTGTCATTGCAGACAAGTTTGATGAGAATGCTGCGACAGGAACAGCCACAGTGGCGGCTGGTATTCCTGCAGACTGGATGGTAGGTTGTGTAGAGTATGGCTGGTTGTCTCAGGTCAGTCTTTATTGGACTGAACGAGTACTGTCTAAACTCTCCTGCTGCTTGTTAGAATAATCTGTCTCTGCTGCTTCTTTAACATAAAATCATTTACCACAAAAATCTTTTCATTATACGTCCCTGTAATAAAAACCTGTTTTGAAACTAAAAAAGTCAAACCTGTATATAACCTGTGTGTAGATAGATACACACACACACACACGTGTATATGCATGTATACGCATGCGCATATATATATACGTGCGTGCGCCAGTGAGCAGGGGCTTAAACAGAGATCTGGTAGAGGTTGGATTGAAGTTTTTGAAAATGTCACTTTCTTTGCTCTTCAGGGCCTGGACTGTGGGCCTGAGAGCTCTAAAGTCTATGGGGAGGCTGTTGGCAGAGCCAAGCAGATTGTATGGAATGGACCTGTTGGTGTGTTTGAGTGGGACAATTTTGCCAAAGGAACCAAAAATCTGATGGACAAAGTTGTGGAAGTTACCAAAAATGGCTGCATCACAATCATTGGTAAGTACAAGTGGGGTGACTTATTGTATTTTACTTTGATGCGTCTTTTCCATAAAGTATCCTGAAATACTGCTACCATAACAATGCTACATAATACATTATTAATCGGACACTTTAGATTTTCATTACTGTTACCTGGTGTAAAGAAACTGCTCAACCAATCATGCTTAAAATTGCTAAAGATAAGGCAAGTCTTGTCAATTATTATGTAAATTTAATAATAGTACTTAGTGGCTTTTTGCTGGTTCATTATTTGCTGCATTAGCATTTTTGACTGAAAGATTTTTGATACTTATAGTAGTTTGCCTTTACTGTAACACCATTATTGTGTGTGTGTGTGTGTGCGTAACATCTCTGGTGGTGATGATCTCAGGTGGCGGAGACACAGCTACCTGCTGTGCCAAGTGGAACACAGAGGACAAGGTCAGCCATGTGAGCACTGGAGGTGGAGCAAGTCTGGAGCTTCTGGAAGGTGAGCGTTACTACCTGGAAGATTTGATAACATGGGTTTTGTTTAGCGCTGGGAAGCACAATCATATAATTTAGCACTTAAAACTATACCTTGGTTTTCATATTGTCCCGAAGCATAAGTGTTTACTCAAACTGTAAGTTGTCTTTGATAAGAGCATCTGCCAAATTAATGTGCTGTAATATCAAAATCTGCATATCTATATATATCTATATCTATATCTATCTAGGTTAGATGCCTCTGGACTGCTTTGCCAAAACAAGTGCTTTTTGTTTTATGGCTTTTTTAAGCATTTATAAATAAAGGTTACATCAGATATATCTTGCCCCCAGTGAATTACAAACAGAAGTGTGTTCTCTAGAGATCATGTGTCTCTTAGAAAATCAACAACATTTCCTTTTGTATTTAACAAATCATAAATAGTACACGCTTTAAAAAAAAAACCAAAAAAAAAAAACCCTGATGCTGAGCTCAAACATGTTTGGGATTACTATCTGTGATAAAAAATGTTATTTCAATGTAGTAATGTAAAAATATTTATTGTGCATTGCTTACAGGTAAAGTGTTGCCTGGTGTTGATGCCCTCAGCAGTGTATAAGCCTGTGGCCGTGTCTGCTGACGTTGGGGTGCTCTACCCTGAAGAGGCTGTCGCTATTGTTCACTCACTTGGCACTTGTTAAACGCTATCACCTTTCAGGGATGCAAATGACGAATCCCCACCTTTCTGCTGCATCGACGGCTGGCTGTGTGCCGTGCTGGACTCTCACTGGTTCTCCATCACCTTCAGTAACTCCACCGTTGTGTTATTACCATATTGCCTAATGGGGAAACCTCACTCGCGCAGATAGCATACTGGATCTTTCTGCTCTGTTTTCCAGCAAAGAGAGTTATGATGCCTAATGCTTAGTGCTGGTACTTGGTTTACCCATCATTTTAGGGAATTTGTCATTTGTCTCAAATGCTGAAATTAGTTTGTGTGTCTTTTTGTGTCATCCTTGTATTACTAAAAAGGGTATATACAGTTCAGGATATAAAAAAGAAAATGTGGCGTGTGTTTGATGTTACCGTGGAGTTTATATTTTATATTTGTTGCCTCTTTGCAGACATCAAAACTGTGTGTGAAACTAGACACTTCCCCCCCCCCCCCCTACTCATGTTGCACTTGTCATCCTGGTTCTATGGCTTGTATGATAGATTCTCATGCAGATGGGCTGAGAAGAAGACCCATGTAGTCTGTCATGGAATATAAATAAGAATAAAAGAAAACAGTTGTCCTTGTATGTGTATGTACTTGATTTGTGTTTGTGTAAGGAAATACATTACTTGTTTACTGCTAGCTCTTTCTGCAATATCAGCTTTGTCAGTTGTTTAAACAACAGATGAAAACAGGTTAAATGAAAAATGAACTACTATTTTTCTGGAGCATGGTGCTACGTTTAAAAGTCATAGACTCCCAATGACCTCATGTGGGTCTTCTTTGTCTATGTAATACTGATAGAGCTAAAATAATGGTAAATGATGAGGGTTTTACAACATCTGTTTCGTATTTAAAAGGTACATTTAATGTCAATCTTGCCTCAGAATAAAGATAAAAAAATATCTCCAGCATCAGGCCATGTACGTGCAGTTCTTCACCACAAAGAAACTTTCACACTCAAGACTCCTTCATAGTGCCAGTGATGGAAACATACAACACAAATAAAGCTGTTTGACTGTCCAAAATCACTGGTGCACCCATGTTTCAGTTTTTTAATGTATTTTCTATTTTGCCTTCCAAAACTCTGCATGTACCTCTGCCATTAATAGGCCTATTTTTGGCTAATAAAAAATACTGCTTAGCAGTGTCTCTGGCAACTGATCAATCTGTTTATAACCATTTTATGTAACATCCAGAACAGATCTTTCTGTGAGGGATCTTTCAGAGGCCTCTGGTTTCTGAGTCAGAGTGTTTTCCATCAAATCATGTCCATTTAATTGCAAGTTAGTTGCAGAATTTCTAGCAACAAACTGGACTACATGTCCCTTAATGCTATAGGGCCTGCCTCCTGAGCTCCGCCCTCACCTGCAGAGGTGAGCTCTGAACAGCTGGGAGAGAGCAAAGAGGCGGGCTTTCAGGATAAAAAAAAACAACGATGTTCTGAGCATTTATCAAAATCAGTTCTGTGGCGGTTATAAGGGAATACTTCATTTTAAACTCAGAACCAATTCGCAACACTTCCCTTTGATCGTGTGGACTGGCGGACGAGTGGATTCGAGAGAGAGAGGCTTTCAGAGAGGGGGTCTTTTAAACTGCTGTTTTCTTCATCAGACTGGTCAGGAAAACAGAGTCTGCGGCACAGCACAAATATCTCAACGAGTCTGTAGAAGGTAAGCAGAATAGTTATGTTTAAAAGCTCCCTCTCTCTCTCTCTCTCTCTCTCTCTCTCTCTCTCCCTCTCTCTCTCTCTGTGTGTGAGAGCGAGAGAGAGAGAGAGTCTAGTTTGTGAGTAGGGGTCTGTTTAAGTACGCAAAAAGAGACAGAGAGAGACAAATACAAATAGTACGGAAAGAAAGAGGGAGAGACAGATGCACAGCTAGATAGATGGTGATAGATAGATGGATGGGGAGAGAGTGTGTGTGTTTGAGAGAGAGAGAGAGAAAATGTGTGTGTGAGAGAGAGAGAGAGAGAGAGAGAGAGAAAGTGTGTGTGTGTGTGTGTGAGAGAGAGAGAAAGTGTGTGTCTGTGAGAGAGACACAAAAAGAGAGAAAGAAAGTGT
>JBBJLR010000024.1:3187134-3207687 GCA_037577145.1 Brachypetersius gabonensis
TCACTGAGTCTTGTTTGTGAGTAGGGGTCTGTTTGTGTTGTTTTTGTTCATGCAGAGGTAGGTCTACTGAGCGGTCTTGAAAGAGGAAGTCATGTCTTCACTCGAGGACTGGGACCCAGACCAGGTTTCTGCTTGGATGAAGAATATCGGGTTTCCTCATTACGCGCAGAGCTTTTTAGGTAACCGTGGTGATGTGTGACTTTTATGTGGAAAGTGAACGAACATATTTTTTAAAACTCTTTGTGTAATTCCTCTGTATGAACGCCAGGGGTCCCTCGACCACTGCACATAGTAACACTGACTCTAACAATGGGTTTTAAAATCTGTTCTATTTTTTTTCTTTACAGAAAATGGAGTTTCTGGACTGAAGCTTTTGGAAATCACTGATTCACTTTTAGGTGATTTTTTAAAAATCTTTCTTTTATTTAGTAGTTGTGTAGCCTGTTCGTCTCCCTCACAGAGGTTTCATTCCACCCATGGAGTTTGTCTGAGAGCTCTTTGATGATTCCTCATAGGGTGTGTATGTGTATGTGTGTGAGTGTGAGTGTGAGTGTGTGTGGTGATGTGTGACATAGTAATACACACACTCCTCAGGCTGGCCATTGTCTTTTCTTTAGGGAATGGTGCTTATGCCCCAACCTACATGAAAACGTCTGCAGAGTGCATGTCAGAGGCCTTTAAAGTCATGTACCAAACATTTCGGACATGAAATGTCACACCCACGATTAGTTAAAACTTTACTTATAGGGCATTTTTGAGGCGGTCATTGCCGTGCTTTTATGCTTTTGATTTTATTATGCTGCCAATTACAATTACGGCAGTGCTTGAAGCCGTAGCCTGCTGATCTGAACCAAAGACACAGAGGAAGGCTGGAGGGGAGTCGTTTTATGAACACAGACTATTGATTTAATGCCAGTATCATATTTTTCAGAAACCCCAGTCATGTGCTGTTGTGGTGCAAGGCTGTGGACGTCAGCACATTAGAGAAAAATGGCCATTGAGCACAGATAATATCACAGTTCACTTTCTTCGGCAGGTCACAGGCTTGTGGAGTGTAAAGGCTTGGTTCAGCCGCATCAGCCTGATTTAATGGGCACAGACGCCTGGCTAAGAACGATAAAGAAATGTTACTGACTCATCGCCACTCGCAGTAAAATGTGTGTTTAGGAAACTGACTCATAAAGTATAATCTCATAGCAGGTTACCTATTGAGTCTTCTGCTGAGTCTGGGAATGAACTGTTGCATTGTTTTGTTATTTAAAAAGCCCAATACTATTTTTTTATAAATATATGAATTAGGGTGATATCTTCAGTCTTACAAAAATACATTATCTAATGTTGAAAAGATGGATAAATATTGAAAGTACAGATTAAAATGAACCACAATAGCTATGGGACACGAGATCTGCACATATACGCATGATTGCTAGCATCAATATATCTGAGGGAGCAGAGATGACTGATTATTTTTATGCACTGCACGAACATCATGTACACTTTACAATAAGGTGGGAGTATTGTAATGTAACATGTTATAGCTAATTTTAGAGCAATCTACAGTAACCTTACTGTGTCTATTGTGATCACAGTGCATTTGGTATATTTTGTCTTATCCCTATTCTGGGAATATTTCATTAAGAGTACAGAAAGTGTAAAGACACAGTAAACTACACATATAATTAAAATGACAACCATTAACTATTTGCTCAAAGAGTCAGATCAGTGGTCAGTACTGTGTACAACTATAGGCAGTGTTTACCATCACTACCAGAGTTTAATTAGATCAAACCGGTGTAACTAGATCACAGACTGCTGCCCAAACAACCCAATAATGCTGACCTGACTTGAGGCTACACACTACAGATAAAGTTGGTATGACTACACCCACAATGACAACAACCTCCAGTGTAAAAAAAACTGAACTTAAAAAGATTACTCTGTTTTAGTAATACCCCATAAAGGAACTTACCATAAACTTCCAGAACCCACAGCAAAATGTAATAACATACCTTAAATTAAGAGAATGGTACACTCAATAAAAGGTACTGTAACTGGCCTGGTAACGCTCAAGCTGAAGGTACCACATATATTTTAGTTCAGGGGACCACATCATTATTCAGTCCAGGGAACATAACTGTATTGTATCTTTAGTTGCAGATGTGTTTCGTTCAGTTGCAGTGATTTCGTACACCTAGTCATGACTTCTAAAAAAGTAAAGAAATGCCAAAGCCGGTCCTTAGGGGCCATGCATTTATGTTTAGTGTTTGTTGGTTGGTGTAGATAACATCACGGCCTTCCGAGCAGAAGTAATCTTCCCTGGGTTGCACACCGCATTACAGTGTATCAGTAAGTCCTACTACCTTTGCCTACAGCTGTGATAAAAGCGTTAACCCAAAAAATGTTGGTAGGCCACCTTTGACGACAGAAAACTATTTATCAGTAGGCCTACTCTTTTTTCAGAATAGTGTATCTTACTGTAATTTGAACGAAACAGCAAAATTACAGAAGTTTGTTGATTTAAACAGTGCTGCTAGTGCCGCTGAATGAACTTTAAAGTAAAGTGCTTTGGGCGAGCAGGAGTCCAGCAGGTTCGCCATGTGGGAGAAAGTGCCTTCAGTCAGTGGTGCTTTCTGTGAGTGAGAGGAGGAAAAGCAGCTCGAGCGCTCGGATTCAAACACACAAAAGCCTTTTGTCGTGTTTGCTATTTAATGCCTGAGCGACGTCGCCAGGAGCCAAACGGAGCTCTCTCTCGCTCTCGCTCTCTCTTTTCTCTTTCTCTCGCTCTTTCTCAGCAGGAGCATTTTTCTTCTCAGCCCCTTGAACATTTCTCTCTCTCTCTCTCTCTCTCTCTCTCTCTCTCTCTCTCAGCCCCTTAAACGTTTCTCTCTCTCTTTCTATCTCTGTGTCTACCTCTCTCTCTCACACACTCTCTCTCAGGAGGAGGATTTTTTTCTTCTCAACCCCTCAAACATCCCTTAGTTTCTCGCTCTCTCTGAAAGGGGCGGGGCTTCCTCTACAGCCTGATGCCCGGGTTAATCTTTCATGCGTTGCTCTCGTAGCGCTTTTTTTACAGATAAACACGGCGTTTCTGCACAACTTGAACATGAAACTCTGGCCATCAGGTCGCAGGAAAAGTGCCGCCGGACTCTCTCGAGATTTCATCAGAACTTTTTCTTTTGTCTCCGACTGTAACGAATAGTGTTCGACTTTAAATGGAGTCTCTGGACGTCAACACGACACTGCAAAGGAACTGGACTGCATGAAGGTAAAGGGCTGAGAGATGATGTTTAGAGCTCTTTGAGATAATGCAGATGATAGACTTAAACCTGTCCCTCCATACAAACACCTTTTAAAGAGATTACTTTGAAGACTTTGAAAGTCCTCCGGCAACTCCAGTAAAGGGACTGGCTTGGTGGTCCCAGCACATTAAGCCTATATGTTTGAATGAAAGTGATCTTTAAGGGTGAACATGTTGTGAATGGTTCCAGTTGACTCTTTTTGCTTGCATGGTAACAGGCCTTGTGTTCTGCCAACAGCTTTGGACACATGTGGTCCATTACTGGTGTGACCAGCACCATAATTCCACATACCAACTGTTTGAGCGGCTGTGAGTCTGGAAGCCTGCTCTCTTCCCAAACTGCAGTTGTTTGTCAGAGGTTCTCCTCTTCCAGCCATGGTCCTTAACAGCACTAAACTGGAGAAGAAGCAGCTGACCCTTGGTTTGTCCAGTTAGTATCAGGGTGGCTGAGTTAGACCATAATAAGCAGAAAGCCTTCTGATGAAGGTACTGCGGCTCAGTGAGTAACAGGTCTGCAGAAGGAGTTAGTGGAGCTACTTCTGACGGATGTCACTGTGCTCTCTAAGGAATGCTGTCAGGGTAGGTGGGGGTGCAAGTCATAGTAGACAGATACGCACCGTTACATAGGGCAGGAATGCAGTCATGTGTTATTGGAAATCAAAGCAAGACATTAGGTTATGAGGAATGTGCAGGAGGAACTGGATCCCCTCTTTAGTAATGGGCCCTCGTAACTGACCTGTTGCTGCTGCTGCTTTTATGATGGTCTAAATGACTGGATTTTATGTGTTTAGTTCCTCTTTTTAACTGTGAGTGAGCCTTGTTGGTACTTTTCCAAAGTCTATTCTTAAAAAAAAGAACAAAAAAAATCTAATTCTTTAATGAGGCAGTACATTTTTGTAATGCGATGTAAGAAAGGTGAAGATTTTTTTTTTTAGTTTTAAGGAGCCTCAAACCAAACAAAGCTTTAATAGCAAATAAAAGTTTATTTTCAAGGACTGTACATCCATATGTGAAATGGTTCCAGGTGTGATATTTAAAGAATATGTTCAAAGATTCGTTAAGGAGCTAAATGTGGTTCTATGACATTTATTTGGCACCTTTCCTTTCAGCACTGTTTGCTTTGGACATCATTAACAAGAAATGCCCACGGCGCAATCAGGAGTCGAGGCACAGCTTGATAATCTGGACATGATGCAGCTGTGCTCTCTTTTACTTCTTCCTGTTGTCGGGACAGTCTGTCAAGCGAGCTGGAGCTTTGTTTAGTTGTAGAGGTAGTGACTGTCCGCCAGAAAAGTGCCTAGCGGGATTGACTCACAGTGCAGGAATGTCAGCTCTCTCTCTCTCTCTTTCTTTCTCCTCTTCCATCTCTCTAACTTTCTTCTTCTGCCCCTACCTCCCTCCCTCTCTTTCCATCCCTCTTTCTCTGCCCCTACCTCCCTCCCCCGTCTCTCTCTCTTCTCCCCCTCCCTCTTGCGCGTGAGGCCAGAGTTCTGCCTGCTGACTCAGCCTAGAAATCACCCGAATGCCTTTTTTTTTTTTTCCACTGAGCTTTTGCAACTCCAAAAGCCTGTACTGTCGCTATTGAAGTTTTACAATGAGGCTGTGTTCTCAGAAGGAGTGCTGCTGACCACAGTCAGAGGCGTTTGACAGTGTGCAAATGACTAAATGAGGTTTTCTCAGTAGACTTGCGTACACATAAAAGTCACATGCTTCCAAAATAAGTATTACTCATAACAGCTCCAGTAAGGGCCCAAGAATCTGAGGATCAGTGCCTGAATCTTTCCAAGATGACCTGTCTGACCTTAAGGCCTTGGCTGACACTCAAATCACCTCTGTGCTGTCACACCAGTGTAAGTCTTTGTTGCAGCCTTCCGACAAAAAGCATTGTTTTGTGAAAAGGAAAGGAACTGTATGAAGATAGAGTGGTCACTGACACCGCCGTACTTACCCAGGAGCTTGAGTAATCCAATGCCTCCTGAAGAGACGTGTGGCTCATCGCGCACCAGCTCTACCCCAGGCAGTGCAGACAGACACATCTGCAGTGGAATGTGTCACTGCGTTTCAGACACAATCACACGGGCGAGGTTCAGCATCTTTCACGTAGCTCTATTAAGGCATTAATCATGTCTCGGCCACAATGTGTCACTATGGGGTTGTTTTAAGGAGTACATAGTCATTTTTACTGGTAAATGGAGTTCAGTCCACTGTATTCTTGAACTAAACTTGATCTAGGTCTGGCATAACTGGGAAGTTTTTGTGTGGAAGGTAAGCCATTGCTTCTATTAGTGATTTTTACAAGATGAGCAGTAATTTAATACACATGTGGCAAAACATGCTGCTCTTTATTTTCTTTAATTATTTTTTATTTTAAGTTTTTGTTTTAAAAAGTCAAATTTCCATTTAGTGTGTGTTGGCAATACTAGACAAGGTTATTGTTTAAAGGACCTGGATTTTTCTTTTCTTTTATTACTTCCCTCAAGTACACTTTATGGTGTTATAATGAATTTTTACATGACCATTTCCAACTTCCTTTACCCTAGATTTAAGCTGGTTGTCTTGGTTGTTACCTCTGTTTTTCATTGGCTTCCCTATAATGGTGTGTTCAAAGCGGTCCAGCCAACTTCAGTCCAGGCTGAATTGCTGAAGCATGAATACAATAAAAACAGTATTCTAACTTAAAGTGAATGCCTGGGTTGTCTAAAGTCATTGATGTATTAATAATGTGTTAACAGAATGTAAAACAAATTCTTGTGTCATATTACAATGAGACGTTAAAGCCAGTTTTTAATTTAAGTTTATATAACATGGAAACTTTGTTTGCCCATGATATGGGCCCTGTAAGAAGCTGTGTCAGGTTTAGTACAGAGTAGCAGTACTCTGGAGGCATTAGTTCACACCTTTTATGAATGCTGGCATAACATAAACTGTGAAAGACTTGCAGTTTCTGAAGATTTCTGTTGGTATTTGCTGTTAAGATTGGCTTGAGCTCATAAACCAGCATACCTTCCCCATTGTCAGAGTGATCCAACCAAAAGCGGTCTCTGTCGCCCTTTTCCTTGTTTGTGGTTTTGACTAGTTCTTGGAGTGGGAGTGTGCAGTTGTGAAGCTAAGCACATGAACAGAGCCTTACTGTAAACATGTTGGGTTCCGATGCCTCCAAGACTGTATTGCACATCTGTGTCATACACAGTCGTCACTGTGTTAATTGTCGTTTTAGTCATAAATTCTGCTTTCATGGATTTTTTTTGGCAAAGCACAAGAGGGAAAAGGGCCTGAACTGAGAAAGAGAGAAAGAAGGAGAAAATGGCACACTGTTTCAGTGACAGAGATGAAGCAGCAATCTCATCTCTCCACCACATGCTTTCCATTAAGGCTTTGGATGGAGGGAGTGGGTGGGAGGAGGGGAGAGGGGGGCTAAGAGGCAGCAAGGGGGGGAAAACGCTGTGTTTCCGAATACTTGGGCCTGTATCAGGGCTTTGTGGGGGGAGAAAACCACATTATAGAGAGTTTGTTGGAGTTGGGGAATGAAGGAGGGAAAAAGCTAGAGGGAGTTATTTGGTTACTCATGCTGGATTTTTCTCTCTGTCATAATGGCGCACAGGTTTACAGAGTTTATTATTCCATGGCTCATTTATAGGACTTCATCTCTTTATATACTTTGACTTTTCTTTATTTGTTCATTATAGATCTTTTTTCACCATTTCAGAAAATTTAAGATGGCTGTTGGGTCATTCTTTATGAAAATACAGCCAGATGGATTTTCCCTCTGTTATCTACATAATGTGAAGCACTAGTATGCAGATTTGACCTAAAATAACTGAAGCCAGAGCAGTAAATCCAGCTCTAGCTGATGCACTCCATCACTAAATGTTGTCCTCTGCTCCTTCTCAGCAAAGACTTTCCATCAAGTTGCTCGTGTGTTTAATGGAACACAAGCTGCTGAAATCAATCACAGTGAAATGCTGGAAGGTCGGTTATGGTGGGGAAGACATAGAGCAATGAACATGGAAATGGAGAGAGAGAGATAGAGACAGAGATAGAGAGACAGAGAAAGAGAGAGTGCAGATGTGACAACGTTCCTTGGCCCACTTCTTTTGCAGTCTGGCAGTGTGAGAATCTCCCTGAACTGAGCTGGGCGTAATGGACACCGAGGGATTCTACGCTTTACACTTTCTCCACGCTCTCAGCGCCAGACCTTTCTAGATTGGAATGCTGCATTTCCTGCTTTGTTCCTGCCATGTGTTTCTCAGTTTCCCCTTCTCTCCCCACTATCTGTCCTCATCTCTTTCCTTATCCAGCTCGCGCACTGTTATTTTAAACTTTAATGAAAGTGATTTTTCTTTCTTTTATCCGCCACTTCTGCTTCTTCTGCATTTTCAACTAAGCTCTTCAAGCTCTTTTGCTATTTTCTTTGTTTTCTCCTTTCTTTTTCATTCCTTTTTCCTTCTTAAAACTGAAAGTGTCATGGTACAATGTTATCCGTCCCTGAAAGGACCTTTTATGGGATCATTTCTGAAGAGCTAACCACTGAAATGTTCTTTAGGGAGCTAAAAGTGTGTCTTCTGTGTCACCAAAAGTACCCTTCTTTACATTTTAAAGTGTACCTTTATAGTTCACTCATTGTTAGCTGTTTCTTCTCCCTGTTTTACATCTATCATAACTTTGCCTAGCATAATCCTAAAAGTATTCTAGATGTGTAAGCTCTCTGGAGTTGATTAAACCTCTGGAACGCTCCAGTAATGCCCCACTGTTATGTAAACACTGCCTGTGAAAGGTGGGGGTGGCACTGTGGCTATCAAAGTTTTTCTATGCCTCAGCAGAGGCTCTGTGAGGTCACATCCATCCTACAGGCCTCTCCAATCATGTTCTGGTTTCAGGAGGCTGCTCTGTCAGAACACAAAGCTAGAATGGAATGCGCCCTTACTACAACTTAGCGTTCAGGCATTTTTACCGTTGGAGCCAGAGGCAAGGTGCATAATTTCACTAACTGTTAAGGTAGACGGGAGAGATGGGACAATGGAGCAGAAAGTCCAAGTGAAAAGTTAAGTAAATAGAGCTAGAAGGTTCTTTAAACCTCCCTCATTGAGTTACGTGAGAAGAATAAATGGAAAGTTTTTCGGACAATAGGCATAAATTCTTTACTTTAGAACGTGACTACACCTCATTAGGACATTGTCAGTGTCCAAATCCACCAAATACCGCAAATTCTGTTTGTGATTACACACACATACACACACACACACACACACACACACACACACAGGTGCAGAGCTGTGTCAAGTTTAAAGCCATGTTTATTTTTTTATTGAATTTTTAATTTTGAAGTAGTAACAGTGTCCTCATTATGTAGAAAAAAAAAAACCTAATTTAAATGGATGACCGAAGCTGATTTTTTTTATTTTCATGCATTACAGAGAAAACGGTCTGACTTTCAGCATTCGTGAACATCACTGATGCAAAATTTTAGCACAGATTTCATTTCATGCAGTGTGACATTTAATAACTGGAGATGACCACAGTTACAGCAGGATTCAGAATTTCTGTATGTGCACTAAAGCTGTATTTGCTTTCATTACTTTAACTAACATGGTGATCAGTTGCTGTACAATACCACATTAAAATCAGCTGAATATAATGTAATGGACATTTTTGGAAGTGGTTTCAGTGAGCATGTGAAGCATGTGAAATGCTTACAGCCTTGCTGCATTGTCATAATTACAGCATCCATGGCTTTTGGGGGAGAAGCAGTAGTGCTGTGCTGGTGTTTTGAAGCCTTACACTATCTCCAACTAAAGAAATACTTCTGATTATGGATGAGGAGATTGAATCTGTGTTGCAGAAACCTGGAGAAGAAGCCGTAGTGTCTCGGAGTGATTAGGTCAGGAGGGAACCATACTGTCAGGGGATGTTACTCAGGGTCCGACTGACTTAGAGCCAGCTCCAGAACTGCGCTGGGCCACATTCCTGCCGTATTACTAGAATAAACACTGGCTGTGTGGGGGCCCTGGGAAACTTGTGCGCAAAGAGTAAATATTTACACAACTTCGGGCTCCATTCAGAACGTACCGGACCTTCACTAAATCCAGGTTACGGTGCGTACTGTGGAGGTCTTTCTACAAGAAACTAAAGTGACTGGATTGCTTGACTGATGGCAAAAACACAATCACTAGACTACCTTGATATTTGTTAAGTAGAATCTGCAGAAAAGAAGTAGTACACACTGGTGCCTCCCATCTCCAGTGCAAACAAAAATGAGAAGGATATACATTTTACATTTACAGCCTTTATCAGATGCTTTTGTCCAAAGCAACTTCCATTCCCTAACTACAGGGGGCAGTCTCTCTGGAGCAACTTGGGGTTAAGGGTCTTGCTCACCGACCAAGTGGTGGCATACTGGATGTAGGATTCAAACCCCTCACCTCTTGGTCCAGTGTTGTTTTTTGAACATGCTGCATAGTTAGAAAAACAAAATGTGTAAATAAAATAAAAGTAATCTCTGTACACACATATAGGCAGCGCAGAGATCATTTGTTGCTGCTAAAACACTTAACTTCAGTGACAATAAAACCTGTCTACATTACAGCTTTAACAGTTCACATCAGTCCAAGTTGAAGTGCAAAACAGTGATCATGTTCATGTTTTCTGAGCTCAGCCTTGAACCATGAGGTGAGAGAATATTGGCACTACAGCTAGTACCTTTAGCATCTTTAGGGTACCTAAAATATTCCCACACAGGAGACTTCAAACGCTTCCTAGGTGGTTATAGACCCGGTGGTGGTTGTCTATTGTTCTGCTTCTACTGTGATCGTCCGTGCGGGTCATACTATTCTTTAGTTCCGTTTTTTTTGTTTTTGTTTTTAGCGATGTTTGAGAAGTCTTAAGCAATGTTTCACACCGCGGTTAATTGTAAAACCGGTTAATCCCCACAACCCTAGTGGCAAGTATCTTTCCCACTAGGCCACCACCACCACTGTTTACCATCTCACTTTTTGTGCTGCACTACATTAAATCAAACATGACTAATTGTGCTCTCTGTTTAGAGAAAACAATGCTCTTGGTCAGTACTCTTTAAGCGCTAATGATATTATGAAAAGCACATGAAGCACATTCAGAAAAGCACATTAAATCATAATAGGATGTTATTTATCACAGCAGGAGTAAGTATTGCCGTATTGCGCAGCCCTAAAACTAACAGTGTCTAATCACTGCGTAGTAATTCTCATTACCATTTGTCATAATTCAGATTGGGCTCTGCTGAAGTGCATGAATAGTCCTTGTTTGTTCTCATTTATCAGTACAGTGTAGAGTCACAATTTAATCTAAACTGAAGGACTCTTTCTTTTTCAGTCTAAAAGTGTTTAAAACTCTTGTCATGGCTGATTTATTGCCTTTAAAGTCACGGGTTTTCCAGAGGAAGTAGCTTGGCCCCTGTTCTTTTCGCCTTTTGAACTTGTCTGGCAGAGTGCAGCCCAGGCTTTTTTGGCACCCCTACGGAGTTGCTGGCTCGGTGTCGCTCTCTCGGCCTGTGTGGCCCTTCTTCCTCATCCTTGTTCTCCCTCCTTCTCTCTTTCATCCTTCCTCTTTCTGATAGGTTTGAACAGAGGCCAGCGTTGGCTTACACCTGTGCCCAGCGCCTGTGTTGTTCTTGGCTCCCCCAAGCGGCTCTTTGATGCGAGCAGGGGCAGTTAGTGAGAAAATGAAACTGGAGTGACTACTGGGTGCTTGAAAAGCTGGCCAGGTGTTTGGACCTCATATCTAAGAACTACATCTCTGTCACCTGCTGTCAGATTACTTTACCGTTCAGAGCAGGTGGAACTTCTGTTCAGGGCATTTTAAGTCTGGTTTAAGTGCTGTATTTAGTGCTAGTCAGCATAATACTAAAGGCCTTAAATGTATTCCTTTTTTTCCCCAGTCATAGTCATCATATTAAATATGGAGACCACAGCTTGTTAGCAGAAATCACATTATTTTCTTATTGAGTATTGAAAACTTGTGTTCTATATTTATTTTGCTAAGTTAAGCCATCCTTTAAAAGTTTTTCTTTTCTGACATCATAAAACAGGATGTACAGGCTTAAGTCTGTCAATACAGAGTGCAAACTGGGTAACAAACTGTCATTTTGTACACTTGTGTAATTACATATTAGTAATTAAATATAGTGAAACATGAGGGTAAAAATCTGATTACAAGAGGTTAACTAAAGTTCTTGAACTTCACATTTGACCCAGATGTGGTATTTAGCAGTTTATCAGATTGTGTTTAAGCTGCTTTTATCCGTTATGTGTCAACAAGCTTGACACACAGAGTAAACAGACTGCTCACATATAATAATTTGACACTGAGGACGCAGCTTATTTTGAAGATTGTCTCAGTCGTTCACTTTCAGCATTTTGGTTTGATTAAATAAAATTGGTCATATCTCAGATATATTAATCACACCAGGTTTGTAACCTGGTTAGAGAATCTTTTGGCTGCAGCAGGTTGGTATGAGGGCGTGGCTAGGCTCCTGGCTTCACTCCAAGCTCACCTGTCCTCACGGCCACACCTGTAGGAATGTGGCGGGTAGCAAACGGCAGTGCCATCTGCGTGAACAGAAAATTGAAATCAGCCACGCTTGCATTGGACTGAAAACTGCATTTTTTTTAGGGATTTGAGGCATATTTGACCAGAGGAACACAGTTTGTGAGTGGTATTTCTCTGTTTTTGCTTTGGCTTTTTTTCCTTGCTGTTCAGTTTTTTCCCAGGCATTGTTGTTCAAGGCATTGTATTTCCAGGCATTGTATTTTCTGTACTCACATTATTTCAGGTAAGGTGGACGTTTTTAAAGATTGCTGCTGAGTAATTTAACACCTCGGCTTAAATGAATGAATCTGAAATGCAGAAACTATATGTATATATCAGTGATTTGACTGTAGAAAGGACTTGAACCAGTTGTAAAGAGACATGATTTACTAAAACATGTGGCAAGAACATATTTGGCTAGTGTAAAATGATTAAATGAAGCCCTTGGTTAAAGTGGCGTAGTAAATTGCATGGCAGTCTTTTGATCTGGCTTGTGGGAACAAGTTTTCATCCTGCACAAAAGCACTGGAATAAATCTCTCCATCCCTGGGCAGCAGATTGGCAGGGTTTCAGTTCGAACAGTCGGGAGGCAGACAGGTAAACATTCTCCCATTTTTGTCATCTTCAGTGCCGGGCCTGACACTCTGCCTGTTCTTTAACTGTCAGAGCAGTGTGTCACTGACATAACCGCGACAAGGCTGCGGGATGAGAGGCTTCAGGAGTGTGCGGACAAAGGGCCTATCTCTGGACTCCCCGGAATGCCTGATTCCACAAATTCACTCTGGGCTGATCTGGTTGAGGAATAAACAGTTTATCTGAAACCGTTTATCAAAAACAGTTGGGGTGTGGGGAGGTGAGCCATCTGGGTATCATTTTTCATCGGGTTTTGGGAGGAAGATTAGTTGTGACAGTGCCTGACTCATTCTTGTCTGGTGAGTAGAAGAGTTGTTTTTTGGTTTTCTTTTTCTTACAAATGTCCAGAGAATACACAGCTAGCCTTGTAAAGCTCCAAACTGAAAGGACAAAACTATTTCTTTATGGATACTGAGATTAGGTTCAGGATTAGACCTTATTAATACGTTTTTAGGGAGAAAACATTTATGTAATGTAAATTGACTATATGTATGACTATGTGATCTGACAGAATATAAAAACAAACCTCTGTGTGTGTGCTGTTGTGGTGCTTGAGTGAGTAAGGGAGGGCTGTCGTGTCCCTCTCCAGCTGATTGTGCGGTGAGGCCTCAAAGGCTAAGGGATCCGTTTCTGTTGATGTTAAACGGCGACACAGAGCTGTGTACATTTACCATGTCATCAAAGATTTACTATATGAACTTGTTAATGGCAGAGGCAATCAAGACAGCTTGGATTGTTCACGACATGTGACTTTTTTGTGGTCCAAAGTCACAAAAAGGAAGTACATTTTTTCATTTAGAGTTCAGGCAGAGGCTGGGTGGTACTGTCTTTGGCATGTAAATGCATCTGCCGGAGTAATTTCCCTTTTTCAACTGAATGTGTGAAATATCGGTGGCCCAAACACTTTCAAAAAGACTTTTGTTCCACTGATTCCTGCTTAAATGTCGGTACAATTTTACACGCAGGCTTGAGTGGAACGCTGTTCCCATAGTGATTGTATTATTTTGCCCAGAGCAGTTCAAATCCCCTTGAGTAATCCTTCTCTAAAACTATGCACATCCTCACATCCTGTGTTTGAATTTAGCCCTTTCTCCCACTGGCTCTCTCTCTCTCCCTCTCCCTCTCCCTCTCCCTCTCTCTCTCTCTCTCTCTCTCTTCTAATCAACTGACTTGGGACAAATCTTGCTAAACCATGCTTTAATCTTAACTTGTAATAGCTTTTGAGTCTTCTGACTGGCCTCAGTTGAGAAGCTGAGGGTACTGTCCCGCCATGGCCCGACCACACAGCTGCAGGGGTCTCTTATGACTGTGAAAAGGTGTGGGGTGACAAGGGCATTTTCTTTTTCAGTTTTGTCATGGCCAGGAAACACACGTTCTGCCCCTGTACTCCACATTCTTGACCCCCCACCCACTCCAATATTCTCAAAAAAGCCCCTCTGGTTGTCTATGGTCCCCACCCCCATTGTTCTAGCTGGTGAGAGTGCCTTCCTGTTGTAGAGTGGCTGGGCGTTCGGGAGCTTACGGACCGCCTGTGCATTTTGGAGCACCTTGAAGAGCTTCTGGAGAGTGAGCCAAGCCAGTGCCAGCACCATGACCAGCCAACAGTGATACGAGACACCATCTACAGCAGCTACACAGGTAGGTAACGTGGTCAGGAACTCTAGATTGGAGTACTTTAGACTGGGTGAGCTGTACAGGATGAAACAGTAACAGAGGAATTACATAGTGCATGTCTGACTGATTCAAAGTTTACAATCCAGCTGTTGTGAACGAGTCTTCTAAATGTTTAAAATGAATGAGCTACTTGTACTTGTGTCAGTGTTGTATGCTACTTGTTTTAATTTTTAGCTTTAACTGATTTTGAAGACAGTAAGAATACAGTTACAGAGGGCTATATGGACACTTAAGTATTGGCTCATGTGGATAACAGTCTGATAACAAGAAATACCGCTGTACAGTGAAAATGTATATATAAATATAATTTAAAATCGCTTGATTAGCTGCATATGTTAACATTAGGCTACCTGTGGCTGCATTATCACAAGTCTTTGATATTATAGTACCCTAAACAATTCTAATTGGTTACAGAAACAAAGTATTCGTTCTTTCCTCCAGTTTTTAACATTTTCAACTAGCAACCGCATTGTAATACATGTAACAAAGCAAACACTTGTGTTTTGTTACGTTAATGTAACTAACAAGCCTGCTAACCTTTGTTTAGTATTACAATGCAGTAGCTGTGCCTTTACAACAACAGCCATCACAAGTGTAAACAGTTTTCTTGCTCATTAATAATGTCATATATCCATTCACAGATTGCCAACAATGTTTCTCTCTGTCTGTTTTAACACTTTTAACCTTTTCATTGTCATCATCTGTTATCTGTTGCCATTTTCATAGTTGGTTCTGAGGAGGGGGAGACAGTGAGGGGGAGTGAAGAGTTGTGGGAAGAGCAACAGGAAGTGGAAGTTACAGTATGTTTTTTTTTTTTTTTGTTTGTTTTTTTTTCTCCAGGGGTGGGTGAGGGTGGAAGCAGAGTATACCATTGTGAAATGCATTTTTCTTCTCTCTCTCCCTCTCTTGTTCTCTCCCTCCTGTCTTGTTGGAAAACAGCACTGCATCGGAGGCCCCCATTCCTGACTTACTGTACATTTATTTATTTATTTACCACAGATGTTTCGGAAAAAAGCCTCATCCTCCTTGAGAATGCGAAGAATATCAGAAAGCAATAGATGTAATAAGTTCCCCTTCACTACTTTGTAGATGGATCATTAACTGTTAGACTGCAAACTGTGTGCAAGGCCAATAGATGAAACTCTTCTGTCCTAAACAGCAACATACAGAGAAACAGGAGTACCCTATGTATTATGGTTTATTTTAATTGCCTCTTATTTAGTCTTTGTTACCTCAGCAATTTGAGTAGTAATAAATACGTTGCTGTGTAACTGTGTTGTCTGATGGAACAGTTTCCTGCTAATGGCTTTGTATGCTTTAACACTTCACTGTAACACCGTAAAATCTGCATTATCTGTTTTTGTTGTCCAGAGCTCACTAATTAAATGTTAAGGCTTAGAGTTTTGGATATGGAAATAATGTTGATGATCAGCTATCTGCAATGCATGTTTTAAAGAATAAACAAAGATGCTTTAAGTTTTGGTGGTTAAAGGGCCTGCTGGGTGTACTTTAGTGCGTTGACTCTGGGTGTAATCACATACAGTCAGGATCTCAGTAAATTAATCTGATTACACAGTGAAGGTTATTTAAGTCTAAAGAAAATGCATGCATTGATTCAGATGATCAAAAACGGTGCCTTCTTTTGGCCTTTGAATGCATGTTGACTGTGATATCAACCAGATGGTCAATGGTAAAAGACTGGGTTTTTGGGGTCTGAACTTTCTCTTAAGGTGTTTCACTCCTCAAGACACTGGATTAAGGCAAACCTTGTGATTCCATTCGTTTCATTTTCAATCATTGTTGGCTACATATAACATCAACTGCCTGTAAGCTGCAGTGATGTTGCTTGCATACCAACAGTTCAGTATTTTTATTCTTGGTGCTATTTGCAGGGGGTGGGGACCGGGGACGAAGCTCCTCTTTCCATGAGGTGGGCGGTACAAGAGAGCCTGAGATGAGGGCAGCGGCCTCTGTTTCCGATGAGACCTCAGCCAGTGGTGGCAGCAGCGGAGGCCACACCGTGCTGCAGCGCCTCCTGCAGGAGCAGATGCGCTATGGCGAAAGTCGGAACTACCTCGCTTTGCAACAGCAGCAACAGCAGCAGCAACAAGGTCCTTTAAGTGGATACCCAGGTCCAGGAGGCCCGGGGGATGAGCACTCCATGGTCCCCCACATTGCACGGCAGGAGCCGCAGGGCCAGGAGTTACAAGCGGACAGTGGCATGGAAAAGCAACTCAACCCCCGTGCTGGAGGAGGCAGCGGTGGGACGTCCAGTGGTGGTTGCATTGGTAGCCAGGGGCCAAACCCTGAGGATCTCCCTTCCTATGAGGAGGCCAAGGTGCAGTCACAGTACTTTCGTGGCCATCAGCCACCGCAGCCACAGCAACCCCAGCTTGGTGCCGCCTTCTATGTTACTGGTGTCTCCAACCCCAAAGTGCGGCCCCCGGAGGGCCGGTCCGCGGTGCAGCGGGTAAGTGCGGGCAAGGTGCACCAGGATGACGGACTGAAGGACCTGAAACAGGGTCATGTCCGTTCTCTTAGTGAGAGGCTAATGCAGCTCTCATTGGCCACCAGCGGAGTCAAAGCCCATGCACCTGTCACCAGTGCCCCACTCTCGCCTCAGCTGCCGCCCCCAGGGCCCCCAGGAGATTACTACAAGCCTGCAGGTCCACAGCACAGGGGGCCACCACCTGACTACCCCTTCAAGGGCATTCCCTCACCTCCCAAACAGCAGCAGCACCACCACCCACAACAGCACCAGGAACCAGGACATTACTTTCCAGAGCATCGTGCAGCAGGACAACAGGGCAGAACCGAGGTGCCACATGTGCGATATCAGCCACCCCCTGAATATGGGTCGTTCCGGTAAGTGTCTGTTACTAAAGAAAGAGAGAAAGAGAGAGAGAGAGAGAGAGAGAGAGAAAGAGAGAGAGAGAGAGAGAGAGAGAGAGAGAGCTTACCTAACCTGACTTTACAATGCTAACTTACTGTTATTTGTATTCTCCTTACTAGTATTATTATGTGGTAAAAATGTGTATGTTATTTTGCCCAATATATTCAGACTATAATTTCGCAACATTGCATGATTTTAGAACCAACACCCAAGGAGTATACTTGTGCTTTTCCAGATTTGTTTTGTTTATATTATCGTAAGGTGTTTTAAAAATGGGATTTTAATTTAAAATGACTGATATTCCCAGTTTTGTCATGTTTCACATTTTCCCACTCCTGGTACTACCCTATATCTTACCCTATAACTTAGCTTATGGGGAAGAGTCTATTTCCCCTTTGAATAGCCTTTCCCTGAAATGCTGGAACATGTTGTCAGGCGTTGTAGGAAGAGCCAGTTTTGCCTGTTTTCCTTCAGTTCATTAACCTAAGGCCCAGTTTAGCACACCACTAAAGAATGCATCCTGAATTTTAGTAACAAACATCTACAAGTTGCAGCATGATTGTGTCCCTGTTATGTTCCATAGATACAGGAATGTTGTAGTGAAATGTATGAGGCACCTGTTGTGTGATATATGTAACGTTGATCACACGGTTTTCAGTCGGGATCGGCCTGTTGTTGCCTCTGAGTCCTTGTAATAGCGATGTGTGTATTAAACCTGTTTCCACTTGGCTACTCTGTGTTCCTCAGCTCCAGTAAGGACAGCTCAGGCCACTCTCAGAGGCCCATCCATCACCATAGCCCCACTTCCTCTGTCACATCAGTGGGCTCGCTGTCCCGCGCCCAGTCCTCCAACCTCAGCAGCCTCTTGGCCTCCTCTCATCCTCAGCAGCCCATGACCCACCAGGGGGAGCTGCCTTTTGCCATGGGGCCCCGGAGCCCACAAGGACCAGGATCGCACCAGGGAGATCCGTATGGCCCTGGTCATCCCATGCCACACCAGCGTGGCCATGGCTTTCCTCATGACCCCTACGGTTCTGCCCCCAGGGGCCTCCATGTGCAACAACACCAGTTTCACCCACAGCAGCAGCAGCAGGGCCCTGGGCAGCACTACCCTCACCCACACGCCATACAGGGTGACCCCTATGCCATGTTGGCTCGTGCCCAGCAGATGGTAGACATGCTTACAGAGGAGAACCGACACCTTAAGCAGGAGATGGAGGCATGTGGGGAAAAGGTGTCCAAGCTGCAGAAGGTAGGTTCACTGTAACTTCTGTTTTTAACCCTTAGAATATTTAGAGTGTGTGCGAAATTGCACACTAGGGTCAGTGCACTGAGATTTAGTGCGTAGTGCGCACTGCCTTCAGTAGTGCACACTGCTGTGGGTCAGTGCTGTCCTAAACGGAACACTAACGTTTTGCACTTAGCGGAAGTGACGGACTACCATTTGCTCGCGATTCTCCAGCCGCCAAAAAATCTGCTGGTTTTACCACAGTGTACATCAGTAAAATAATTTTATTAACGTTACTTACATTTATACCAACCAGCTGCATCCGCTTGGGCTTGTATTTCACTGTTTGCCGCCATTATCCAACTCGAAAACACATTTAAAGTCCTGCCCCCTCCGCTACATGGTCAAAATAGCTCTCGTTTAGTGCGCATAGTATGCATGCATGGCTTTTTCTGGACGATTTCAGTGTAGCATCCGGGTTCTTTCAGTGCACTGAGGTTTAGCTTGGTTTTCAGTGTGAGCGCACTACGCACTAAAATCGCGCACTAAAAGTGTGCAAGTGCGCGATTTCGGACACACTGATCTATTTATTAACACAAGAGGGATGTGTGCCATTGTGATTAACCTCATGGCTGCAGCAGCTCACACCTTATATCATCACAGCAGTGATTTCTGATGATATTTAATTCTGTTCTAGTCTGTTCCATATTTCAAACAATCACCAAACATTGTTTCAAATATATTAATTTAAAATTATGTGTATTTCACACACTTATGTTATGTCGCTTGTTGCTTAGCATTAGCTAGATGATACAGTGGTGAAAAAAATAACCAAATGAGTTCCTCACTTTTAATTTAATCAAATTGTGTGGGTAGAAGTAATTATACAATTTAAATGCAGTCATGTAACCACATAATCTTGCACTTTCAGCAGTGCAAGTTCAAAACCTCCTGTTTTGTGGAGATACTAGTGTGAATATATATATTCATATTCAGCTCAATACAGAAATTTTCATCTAACGGCATGTTTAATTATTAACAAGGAAACAGAAATGCAAGATTGAAAGTTTAGGCATTTAATGAACAAGTACATTAAACAACTCCTAACTCCCTCTCCTGTAGTTGGAGTCTGAGATCCAGCTGGTGTCTGAGGCCTATGAGAATCTGGCTAAATCATCATCTAAGAGGGAGGCCCTGGAGAAGACCATGAGGAACAAGCTGGAGCTGGAGGTGCGCAGGCTGCACGATTTCAACAGGGACCTGAGAGGTGAGCTTCATGAGGGGCTGCTTGTTTTTGATAGGGCACGATGGGATACTGATCTCACAGCCTATCGTAAAAGCACTGATTGGCTGCTCTGTTGCCTTCTCCTAAAATCTGATCTATAGTTTCCTCATGGTACTTTCGTTGCCTCGTGCTTTTCTACAGATATTGTGATAAGCAAGTGATAAACATCCTGTTAATACGTTTTGATAAAGGAACATTATTGTCTCTTAGAGAGATAGTTCTTAAGAAATATCCATGGAACCCACAGTTGGCCAATATGGCGATGTTTATTATTTTTGTGATAAATTACATCATAAAATGGCACTAGACGCTTTTCTTAGCATTGTGGATATCGTAAGCACTTCTAAAACACTGACCAACTCTATTTTTCATTGTAAAGAGAGTAAAATTTGTATTTAATTTGATGTAGTGAGGTGTATGAATTTTTAAAGAACTATTGTATTAAGTTTTTGATGACTTGGTGATTGTAATCACATGTGGTTCATGTAAGAGGTTTCCATTTGTGGATGTGCTCCTTTGTGTTAGCACCCCCTGAAGTGGGGTAGAGTCAAAGCACTTTTGGGCAATTGCTTTGACAATATTTGCCAAAATTACAACATTTGTATGCAAATGGCTTCAGCTCATTATGACTCATTTGTGGAGTAATGCCATCTAGTGAATAGTGTCAGTGAAATTTAATTAACTTTAATTTGTGAACACACCACAGCACAATGTGAAATTTTCTGCATTTTAACCCAATCATCAAGTGAAGCAGTGGGCTGCCGCCAACAAGGGGCGCACATTGAGCAGTGTGCGGGGATTGCTGCCAACGCCCAAACCATCCAGCTGCCCCAGTGTAACACCCAACATGGGGCTTGAATCTAGTGTTGTTTTTGGCGGCCGGTTTTAATATTAGTTTTAGTCTAGTCTTTGCGTCAAGCTGTCATTTTAGTTTTTATTAGTCTTAGTCACGTCCAAACTCTTTTAGTCTAGTCAAGTTT
>JBBJLR010000024.1:3216419-3229327 GCA_037577145.1 Brachypetersius gabonensis
GTGTGAGAGTGTGTGAGAGTGTGTGAGAGTGTGTGAGAGTGTGTGAGAGTGTGTGTGAGTGTGTGTGAGTGTGTGTGAGTGTGAGTGAGTGTGAGCGTGCGAGACAGAGAGAGAGAAGAGGAAGAGCAAACAGCTGTGCTCTCCATTAGGGGCCCAGACACTAGACATCCTCAGTGTTTGTACTGTGCTTAAAACCTGGAATCCTGGCATAGCATTTATACATGTGACTGTGTGATGGATAGGCTGTTTTAAATAGAAACATTTTGTAGGGAAAGACCTTCACAAATATGCTTTGTTCCAGCAAGCCATTTGTGAACAAACACACTATTTCATGAACAATTCAGCACACAGCAAACGAATGAATGACTTTGTGTGACACAGAACAGATACATGCAATGCTCTTGGGACAATAATATAAGTAGTTTTCCCAAAATCTCCTGGGGACAGGTTAAGTGCTTGATCACATTTCTCTGTTAATTGTGGCTCTTCACTGCGCTTTCTGTAGAAGAAGGAACATTTCTGGAAAACAGGGACTAAGGGTTTTGAATCTTAAGCAATATATGAGCAGGTTTACCTGATAGGAACTTTTTTTGTTCAAATAACCTATTAATCTGATGATCTTCTAAAGTTTCTGCTTTTTAATACAGCAAGAATTACAGAGAATAACTCTGTAACTGGGAGAGCTTGTCATCCCTCAATAATAACAACTTCCCTGCTTTGCTGTAATGTTGTAATAGATGCTTTTGTTCTTGTTGTTTTTAGTATTGAGTTTCTTACCAAATGTGGTGCAGAATTATAATGCTAATATAAATATCCAGGATACGATGTTTTAGACTGTGTTTATTTTGGGGAAACACAAAAAACTTTTCTTGTATGAATCATGTAGTCAAATCCTCTACAAATTAAAATGCTGGAGCTTCTTTGGTAAAAATAATCAAGCTCCTCTAAGGCTATACCTGTACTCCTATGACTTCTGAAGCATTTTCCTCTCCCTGTCTGGGCTCCACAGAGACAGGGTGGTCCACAGAACCCCGTTGGTCCTGAATACAGTACTACGGCTCTAATGGAGCACCTGCGGGAGAAGGAAGAGAGGATTCTGGCTCTGGAGGCTGACATGACAAAATGGGAACAGAAGTACCTTGAGGAGAGCGTCATGAGGCAGTTTGCTCTGGATGCTGCTGCCTCAGTTGCCACACAGCGGTAACTACATGTATTCACACATATACAGTAGTGCGATGTATGTTGACATAATGGAGTGATTTTTGTTAACCTTCTGATGACATGAGCATCTCCCTAACCACCAGACCACCGTCCGCCCCAATATAAAATAGCAATATTGGTTGGGCCAATTGCAGGGAAACCTGAAGAAAGTTGCAGCATATGAACTTTGCTCAGTTCATATGCTGAGCAAAAGTTCATATGAACTGAGGGGGGGGTGGGGGGGTGGTGGTGGTATGTGTCTTACTAAAGGCCTTTGTGAACAGGTGAAGGGATTGTATCAGATCTGATTTAATATGATGTCCTGAAAATGGAGTACAGGAGACCACAACTGACCCTGCTGTTCCATGTCAGATTTTCAGAACAGTAAATTTGAGGTCAAAATACTTTCACACTTTAAGATAGGTTGATACGGTACTATGTGATGTTGGTAATATTCTAATCAATTCAGCAGCAGATCATATTAATTCTGATACCATTCTCTTTGTCTGAGTTGTATATGTATCTCACACTCATCTCCTGTCCTTTTCCTCCTGCAGGGACACTTCCTCTGCCATCATCAGCCACTCTCCCAGCAGCAGCTATGACACTTCGGTGGAAGCTCGCATCCAGAAAGAGGAGGAGGAGATACTGATGGCCAATCGCCGCTGCCTGGACATGGAGAGCCGCATCAAGAACCTGCATGCACAGATAATAGAGAAGGATGCCATGATCAAGGTTCTGCACCAGCGCTCGCGGAAGGAGCCTGGCAGCAAGGCCGACGGCCCGTCTACCATGCGCCCCTCTAAGTCACTCATGTCTATTGCCACCGGCACAGCAAGCTCCAGTGGCTCCGGGCTACTGTCACACTCACTAGGCCTCAGTGGCAGCAGCCCCATCACTGAGGAGCGCAGAGAAGACCGCAGCTGGAAGGGCAGTCTAGGTAAGAGTGTCCTCCACAGCACTAAATGGTATAATTTGCTTCACTGGTTTAAAGTGGGCATGATAATTCTTGAATACTCCTTAAATACTTTTGAATTGTTGAAAAAAGAAATGAGTTTGCGCATTTGTTCAATGTGTGCAGCCAGGATTATAGCCACCCTTTTTGATATTTATTTTTTTTTATATTTTAGATATAAAAAAAATATCTAAAATATTTGATATTTAAGCCTTTTTGGTATTTTAGTAACAACATTTAATAACGTCTAACAGTTTACTGTAAAAATGATTTCAAAAAAGGAAATCCCCCATTTATAGTAATTAAAAAAAAATGCTTTACTAAATCATACTAGTTACTGAAAAATCATGATGGTTTCTGAAAGATAGTTATCGAAAATTACTTTCATTAAATAAACAAATTATTGAAAAATGCTCAATAGCTTCTGAAAAATATAGTGCGTACTGGAAATTCTATGGGAGCTACTGAACAAAATTCTAGGTGTTGAAAAATAACTGAACAGTTGGCTGAATTTTAAGCGTTTTACATTTTACCAGTTGATTTACATTGTCTGGGGCTTTAGTTTCAATCAAAAACAGGAAATTACTAGCTAATATAAAGGTTTTCATCATAATTGTTTTATCAGGACTACAAACTGCATTACTCAAATATCTGCTTATGTAATCAAATAAGTTTGTACACTGTTATATTTGAATATGTACACCCATTGCAAGTTGGTTACAAGTGAAGACATGGAGACTGACTGGCAAAAATTTGCATTACCTGTGGAACTGAAGCCATATAGATTTTCGTGTAACTATGTTTGCGCCTCTTTTGATATAAGTTGTTAAGCCCCTCCCACTCTTCAACATTGATTTCAGGTGTGTTACTTGGACCAGAGTTTCGAGGTGACTCACTGAGGACTGAATCCATCTCCTCCTCTCCGTCTCCTGTGCTTCCCTCCACTCCTATGCCAGCTGCCACCCACTCTAAGACGGGCAGCCGGGACAGCTGCACCCAGACAGATAAGAGCCAGGAGACGAGCAAGCCAAGCACGCCAGCGCTGCAGAGCGTGGCCAACAACCGCATCAGCAGTCCGAGTCCTGTGTACATCCCTGACCGCATCGCAGGTATGGCACGTACATTTACACGCACACTATTCTCTGGGCTCAGCTCTTGCAAAACCTCACTGTAGGTGATACAGTGCAATAAAAATATTAGAATACAATTTGGTGGTAACATTAGCTTAAAGTATTTTGATCAAATGATTGTGGTGTTCGGTTTCTCAGTCAGGTATCAGCATTAATGGTGTGAACAACTGCTACTTTAATAGGTGTTGGTGTGCCCTCTCACTTTCTAGACAGAAAGAGAAATTCAGTAGCAGCATAAACCAGGCAGCAGAGTTGGCTAGCAGTCAAATCAGTGTTTAAATTATGAATGGGAAGGTTTTAGTTTAAGCAAAGCATCTCAAAATGAAGAAACTGCGCAGAAATGTCATTCTTACTTTGGCAGTTGAATGTGCCACAAATGCCCAGTAAGTGTGTAAGATTTCTTTTTTACACCAAATTACGTTTTCTTTATAATTCAGCATATATGCATTCTTGTTATGAGTTGAAGTGTAATGTGGGCTTTTGTGTTTTGGTTTTTTTTTGAAGATGTCCCAGTGTTCCACAGCAGCACTCTAGAGAGAAGAGCCCCCGTACAGTCTCTTCCTCAACAACCTCTGCCTCAACCACTGCAACAGCAGGACGTGGACAACGAGATGGTGGAAATCCTCATCTGAACTGAATGTGTACACACCCATTAATGCCTACGCCAGGTGAAGGATTCCTTTATTCCACATTAGGCTCTTCTGTCAATAATTTCTATCTCTGTTGGGTGACACCAATGGTGTGTTGAAATGCACTACATTTTTAGTGGTATTTTATGCCTTGTACAGAACAAAAGCCTCAGCATACAATGTCATGTTATGATTGACTAACATTTTGTACAGTGTTCTCTGGTGGTGTTTTCTTCCTCCAGAGTTTAGGACCAAATGTATTGGCAACCGATTTTTGCATTTATTGCACTACTTCTTTTTTTTCCCCATTTTAACTTCCAATGTTATTCGATTAGATACTGTTATTTGTTTAGTGCACATATACCAATGTTACAAATCTTGGCACTTGAGTACACGGTGGTGTGGTAACTAGCAAAACAGACGTTACATGTAAATACTGTATCTAAATACTGTAATACACATGTAAGATAACTGAATGTGTAGGGTCTTTTGAATTGAAACAGGCACTGTGAGTGTAGGAAACCAGTGTTGAAGAGAGCTTGACCATCCATGCTCTGCCCAAGAATGCATTCTTTCACAACTGTTGAGAGGTTGGTCAAACTTTTATAGAGCACTGACCGAAACCCCATTTGAATTAATTCTTGTTCAGTCATTCATTATCTGAGCCACTTCTCCTAACCATGGTCGCATATGGCAAACTGTGGAAAGACATGCTGGACAGGTTGCATTAATGATAAATCACAACTTATTTATTCACATTGGATCACTAGAGAATTGCTTCCATGTTTGCTACTTAACACTCCATGTATAAGGGGTTTACCTTTCACATAAATTATGATGCAGTTGAAATGAAGGTATTCTGAAATAAATGGGAGTTTTGCAGATGTTCTGTAATGCTTCTTGAGCCTAGCAACTGTAGGTTGACTGCATTTATGGGCAGAGCAGAAATGGGTCTGTTGGACCAACATGGCTCTGTGGTCCAGTCTTAGGTTGCTGTTTATGCAAAAATCGAACGACCCAACTGGTTTTGGGTTTGTTTGTGCAAGTGTGTGATGTTGGAGCCTTTTGGGTTTGGGGGCGGGGGGTTTAAACAAGCACTAGAAAGTGTCCTTCATTCCACTTAAGCTGCAGCAGCCTCACTGCACCCTTCATAAAAACGCCACACTTCTTAATGTGGTGGATGCATAGGGTCACTACATATGTCGTGCTTTACTACGTCTCTATAAATTTCAGTCTTTTCTTTATGTGTCTGTTACTAAGAATATACTTTCTGCTTTGTGTAATTTGGCTGGTTGTAGCCAGAGCTGTGTTGTGTATGAGAGATCGAGGCTTATTTCACAGTGTTTTCACTTTATCTGTTTTCCAGGGAACTAATAACACATTTAGCTTTTGACCAAAGGTTACAGGGAAAAAAATACCTGCCTGAAAGGAAAATCAGACATTAATCGCTTAGAACATATCGTGTCATTAATGGGTAAAAGAACAATTTGTCACTGGGCAAGAAAATATTTTTATTCACTGTCATTGTCTGCCAAATGGAACTAAGACTGAGATACAGAATCAGTATTGTTTCATAAACATAGAAATAACATTTATGCTCAGTGTGTTCTTGTATTAAAATTATCCTCACAAGGCTGTCCATCTTAAAAACATTGTTCTTTTCTTTCCCCCCACCCCATCATTTCAAAAATAGACCAAAGAAAAGTTAGATTTTGGTCAGCATTGTTGAGACAAGAATAATAAGTTGTGCTTTGTATTATTTATGCCACTCTGAAAACAGGCCATCAGTGTTTAATCTTTATTTGGCATTCAGCCCTTTCACTTCTAATAGATGTATAAAATCAACTTGCCATACAAACATTTCAACATTTTGAAATACCTCTCTCTCTTATTGTGCATAGTTACTTAAAACCACCATACAAGAGTATATTTTTAACCTAAATCAGTGCCTTACATCTGCATAAAAACTTCTGGGCATTCCCTTCAATGTTAAAGCTAGAGATTGTACAAGTCTAGCTATGACTGTATATGTTACCATATCATACCATATGATTACATTATACAGCTGTTTTACAGACCCATATTGAGTCTATGCCTAGACTAAAAGGAAGTACCATTGGCACTTCAAATTAGTCCATGAGTTGGCTTAATCCGTGTCTGTGAAACCAACCCAAAATTTGTTCTCCATATGGCATTTGTGAGCTAGCAAAAATGTGATATAATTGGTTCAGCTTAACAATTAAATACTTTTGATTACTACTTAACACTCTAATAATTGATTTTCAAAATTACTAAATTATACATATTTCAACTGCTTAATTCCCAAAATATGATGCCCCTTTAGGTGACTCCAGTTATACATAAATGCATAAATGTACCACTGAATTGCATATAATTGAGACATTTTATTTTGTGTTTTCTTAATGGATGAAAGTCTTTAGCAAGGAGCTGGTCAGTAAAGAGGTTCTTGGTATAAAGTTTGAGTCCCTGTCTGTATTACTCAAACTGGTACTTGACATTTCCTGCACAAATTTGCCCATCAGTTTACATGTCTTATGTGCACACATTTCTTGCTTTGGAATATCAATACATGTAATCATTCCAGATTGATTAAACTGACCACTGTCAAAGTCTGCCTCACAACTGGCATTTTTCAAACAAGTCTCCTTTTAGAAGCTAGACACAAACATTTCCAGCAATTTTGTGTATAGAACTTTGGGTACAGAAACAAGACAATAGACCTGAGAGCTGCTGATTGAGTCTTGGGTGGGACCAGTGACTGTAAGTACATTTATAACTGCATGTATAGTGTTTAGCAAAAAAAAAAAAAAAGACAAAACAAAGAACCATGCCAGTGTTGCTTTCAAGAAAGGTGCCTTACTGTCCTGTTCCATTATAAATGATATTGTCAACGTAGCAAGCCTCCAGCCTAAATTGTATTGCTACCACCACTTTAAATGGTGAATATAAAGACTGCTTGAGGTCACTTGAGGGAAGTTATTAAAGCAGTACTTTCCCTGTGGTCCCAGTTCAGATTCCTTCACTGTTATGTCTTGATGGTCTTGCTACATTTGTTGTTTAAAACAATGTTATGTTAAGCTTCAAAAGGAGAATGTGTTCTTGTCCAGCTCCGGACAATCTAGGAACGTGTTTTTTTTTTCCTGTTGGCCTTGAATTTTTGTATAGTTTCTACCCTTTTTTTAGCCCAGAGATGGCTATTTCCCCCATTCTTCTAGTGAGGAATGTTTACTTCATTTTTGTAGTATTTGTCCATCACAAAGTGTGTACTCTAGTTGCTGCTTGACAATGTTATTACTGTACAATCATGATTCATTTTTAATTAAATTGTATTCTCTTTAATCAAATATTGTTTTACATACTTCATCTCAAAGTTGTCCTTTTGCAGTTTTACTTTTTTTTTGTTTATACTCCTGAACTCCCATTCCAAATAATTTCTTTTGACAAATTTAATTTAATTTTTCAATAAATAAATATACTGAGCAAGTAATTTGTTTTTCTTGAAGACAGCCATTCCACGTATTCGGAAGAAAGGCATGCAAGGAAGTCAGACACAGCACAGTATTTTCCAACTTTTTCATGTGACACACATCCTATTTAATCATGGAGACAGTCCAACAAGCTGAAACAAAAATGGTAAACATCATGCATAGTTTTTAAAGCTTCAGCATAATTGGTTTTTGAAAGACAAAACTGGCAATCCAGACAGATTCAGCATGTTCATAATAGCGTCATGTTCACCATTGTCATGACAGATGTCCAAACGAAATGAGAGTTAAACTAATCACTACATTTGCTGTGTTGCCCATTTTGAAGAATGTTACCCTCAAACCAAACGGAAAATTGCTTATAGTACACAGTAGATGCTGTATACTATACATCCTTCCAGAAAGGTTTTTACACTCTGTTTACTGAAGGAGTAGAGAGTTCAATATATGTTCCTCATTTGTGCTTCCCCAGTGCTTACCAACAGAAGAAAATGAACTCACCCTTCTGCATGTATGTCAAATCAAACTCCCCTTTGTTACAGTGCAGTCCTATGTTTTGTACTGTAGAATGCTTTGATAGCAGAGCTGCATGCCTGAGTGTTCATACGGAGGGGTTTGTAATCAGTCGGGCCATCTTTTTTTTTTTTTAATAATTAATTCATTTATTGTATATATTTTTTAGTCAGGGTTATCTACGCATCCACAGCCAGCCATTTAGCAGACATGCAGACAGCAGCAGTGATAAAAGCACCAGTTCATTCTGTCTGCGTTCAGCATTCTGCCTCTCCAGCCCTGCTATCCGCCTGCTCATCTTCATCACCTGCCAGAGATACATGAGGAACACACTGTGAGAATAATTTATAAGGGTTTGAAGGCATGGGACTTCATTTTTTGGCTACTGTCATCAGCACTTCACTATGAGACAGAATCACATACTTCTTGTAACTATGAATTACAACACAAAAAACCTCACTTTCCACAAACAAGCAATAGTTAAAACTGCTATACAGCTCATACCCTCAGCCCTGTGACATTTTGTGCTCCTTTTAAACTTAGCAGTGGTTGATTTTATTATTGCTTTTACATTAAAGTGACAGTTCAGACATAATGTACAATTTTCCCCAGTATGTATCGCAAAGACTCATCCAGCATGTTTGGTTTTGTAAGTGGACTTATTCAGCTTTGCACTGAAGCCATAAGGCTTTAGAAGCTAAAATGCAGTTATTAAGTAATCTTAAATAGACTTGCAAATGTATTTTTTAAATAAAGAAGAAACTAAAAAAGCAAACTCAGCTAAATTAATGTATTCAAATAAGTTATCACTTTAAGACACAAAAATGCAAAGATTTAAAACAAAACAGTTTAGTAACATTGAACTTCATTCTTGTGAGAGAATTTTGCTAAAACATTTGACACGTTTCAAAAATATATTTAGAAGCATTCTCACTGCCACAAGGATGGTTTAAAGACTTGGCTATGTCAAATGCTGACAGCACAACAAAAAAGGACAATTGATCTGCATATGTAATAGACACTTGTGTGAATTTTTTTTCTCAATGTAAACCTTAGTGTTCAATGTGTGCAGAAAATATGCAAAAAAGAAGGAAAGCTCATTTGTATTATAAACTATTTTAAAAGTTACTTGTTACCCACATTTTGGACAAACATCAAAATGGAATTAAGGAAGCTCGTATGAACTGACCTGTCTGCGAAGCACAATAAATTCGACTGCAGTTCCAGTCTCCTCTTCAGGGCTAAACCAGGGCTCCTGCAAGGTGCTGTGAGAAGAGCAAAGGGCATCAGAAAGACATTTTCCCTCAGGCCAGAGCTCTTTCACATCCACTTGATTTTGAATGCAAATTGCTGCACTGCTCCAAATCACTATTCATGGCTAGCAGATCAGACACAATGCACACACACTTTCAGAGCGCTCAACATGAAATATATTATAAAGCAATTCACAAAGTTTTCTCTGTCCCTAAATGTAGTCACACAACCATTGTGTGTGTGTGTGTGTATATATATATATATATATATATATATATATCCAACCAGAAAAGGCCTCCATTACCTTTTTCTGTTCTGCTCAGTGTGGACTTCAACTGGCTGAGGTTGAGGGTTTTCTTGGAAACCAAACCTTCAAAAACAAAGAACAGAAAATGGACCACAGAAATTAGCTTTTCTTTCATTTGCACTGAATGAGAACCTTTTTGAAAAATCCATCAAAAAATTGCTCCACAAGCTCAAGCAAGCAAGACAAAGGGTTAGTTACTCAGCTAAAGTGCACAAAGTCCACTCACTAGTGGGATGGCAAAAGTAGTGAACTGGATAAAAGCAGAGCAAGCAGTGAATAACAGAATAAACAGAAGCATTAAAAATAGCCTGGTAAAAAGCAACAAATGACATCAGTTGTCTGAAATGGGTGATGGTGTTCCCCCCCCCCCCTCCCCCCATTTTTTTTATGGCTCACTGCAAGTCACACAGTGTCCTAAACAACATTTGCAGGTCTATGCCACCTTCAAAGAATTAAACGCCGTTTTAGAAGGTTAAAGGAAGTTTTTGTATTTATATTAATTTAGTGTTTGCTAGCATTCTTAGGTTAGGAACTACAAAGGAATACCACGGCCATGTCTTGACTGATCAGATGCATCTAGGTAAGCGGAAATGCAACCTCTCATAGCATCAATTAACTTGGTGCATCAACTTCAACTTCTTTTACATGGTTACTGCTCAAGCTAGACTATTCATGCATACCTGGAGTTTAAAAACAGGGGTACTACAGCAAACCAGTCAAATCCTAGCCAGTTAGTAGCCAAGGCAGCCAGGAGGGGAGGGGCTTTGAATGGGTGGTGTTTAAAGGATGTGGGGCTTAGAAGACAATGTAATTAGGAGGCATTTCACCTGGAAGAGTATTTTTGAGTGACAGTCTGGAGGATTTTCTGTGATGCCTGCTGGCCCAGCTGCCTAGCCGCCAGCAGCATGCTCTGGGGGGACAGAAGGCTGGGTGGGATGTTGGGGAACCGCACTGGCTCAGGCAGGGGCGGGTCTGGGTCTACAGGGGGCGCTCTTCCGGCACGGCGGCTACTGCAGGCAGGCCAAGGGCAGGACACACAACAGTAGCACCACTGTTACTTAGTGTAACCACATAAGACTGCGTTTTTTAAGTCTCTCTCTACTGGACACACAGCACTACACAGCTCCAACTATTCCCTGCACTAACACACCTGCTCCTGCACATTAAGGGCTTGAAAGTCAGAGCTGTGTCACATATGTTTGGGAAGTAGTAATGCAGGGCAGTGGATCCTCAGGAACAGAATTCACAAACATTAATACATGGCTTCTAAACTCTGAAAGAGCCTTTGTCCAGCATAGTTTTTTTTATTTGCTTTTTTAATCACATCTGACTAAACCTAGTAATTACCAAGTCGATCAATGCGTGTTAAAACTGAAAAATCATCAGACTGTGTTGTACTGAATTGATTACACTTGCACTAACATATCATAGTTTTCCTACACTAGAGATGACACAGTGCTCTATTCTTTAAGAAAAATATTTGAGTTCTTCAGTGATGAATATAAAGCATCTGAAGACTTGTAGTCAAATTAGTTCAATGATCATATGTATGTACTGCAAGACATTATATTTATGATAAGCATATATATTATAATACATGAAAACATGATTCTTATAAGGTTATTAGCAAAAACTTCAGAAAAAATTAAAAGTAAACTAAAACAAATAGTATTAGATGTGTTTTGTAGAACATGCACTTGATAATAATACATGAAAGAATTAAACATGTCCCGAATGTTTTAAAGTCACTGCCTTTACATCAAATCTGCCAGACCTCCCAATGTCTTTGAGTAAAGCTTAGAACTTGGCTAAGCATAATTTACAATTCTGTACAATTCTGTGCAATCAAGTCCCTGTTGAATTTACTTTATATAATAAAACTAAAAGTAAATTAAAACTAAAGTAAATTAAACTACCTATAACACACTTTTTGAACCAATTAAATAAAGCTGAAAAAAGGATTTAAAAAGAAAAAAAAGAGACTTTGAACATGATAACCATGGTTGAATGATGCCCTCTGCTGGTAGCTTTACAATCAGCAAAGGGGCCAAACTAAAACTGAAAGTTATGCTTCTCCTAAACTCTTGGCCATATTTCATTAGGATAGTACCTATATTAGAATTATTTATATTTGGTCACAAAAAGTTAAAATGTTTCCGGATGTACCCAGTTGTGCTTACTTACACAGATGGAGAGTGTAGTGCTTGTTTGGAGTGTGTTGGCGTTCCAGGTGGGGTTCTACCAAATGCCTGGTCACTGTATGATCTGCGTAGTGGACTCTAGGTAATACAGCAGACAATTAAAACAGATAACTGGCACTCCTCTTTACTTTTACAATAATGTAATACAATACATGGACTATTTGCCTCACATCTGTGCTGAACAATGAACAATGGATAACAAGTAAATAAACAACAGCAAGCACATACTGTCAGCCTTACAAACAGCTCTTATCAGATCAACCAGCTCTTATTGTCTCGAGGCATTCTTGCCACAAAATCAACAACCAAAAACAAAGAAATCTCTGTAGGATCTGATTCATCTGTGCCTCAGTTAAGCCAAAGTAGAGCCAATGGGGACTTTTGCTAACACTTGTCAAATTACCTGAATGGGCTCACGTGTATTGGCGTCCTTATCCCAGGTTCCACGCTGCAGATCCCACATTGATGAGGCACTCTGCTTGGAGAAGAGCGGCCGTGGACTAAGGTCAGGGGCATCTGTTTATATTCAAAATATTTTATTACAACATCAGCTACAGATCTATTATTATAACAACAAATACTGATGTTGTTCAACTCCCATATTTGACATCCCTAACATCCACAGACATGATAAACCTGCATCAGATTTTTATACATCTTAACCCCTTGAATGAAATCATAAAGCTACCTAAATAAATAATTTAAAATGTGAAGTAATTCAGGGTGTTTTAAAGAGAAACATTCTGTTTTAGAGAAATACATTATGTCAGAGCTGTTCACAACAGTATAGGTACCAGACATCCTAAGTTCTTAATGCCTCTTTAAGCTACATTACATAAGATTACACAAAATGGTTACAAATGTGCAAGCTCAGGCTGGAGACATTGTTCCGAAACATTTTCTAGATAAAGTTTTAGCAAAAACTCTTTATTTTGAAATCATTCATGGTGCAGAGGTGCACATAGGGCAATCAATATAAGGCAGTCCCCAAAGAGAACAGATTAATCAGTATTTTACTATTATTGGCATTACAAATAGCCAAGTGGTCATTTTGGACAGTGAATGAAATGGATGCATTTGCTTTTGTGGACATCACAACCCTGGTTCCTATCATTACCATTGTACAGATGGTAATGATAGGGGATGGTGGTGGCCTAGTGGTAGGATACTTGCCTCCGGACCAAAAGGTCACAGGTTCGAATCCTACCTCCAG
>JBBJLR010000024.1:3241816-3258273 GCA_037577145.1 Brachypetersius gabonensis
AGGTGTCTGTGTGGGAGGGACCCTCACGGTGCACAAGGATTCTAGGAAGGCTGCGGGCATTGCGGTTGGCAAGGTATCGATTCTGCGTGTAGGCTGGGCGTCGGCGCGTGGCCTTCTGCAGCTGGCAGCGCCAAATGAGGAAGAGCGCAATGATGATGAGGAGGGCCACACCCAGCAGTGGCACCACCATATACACTGTGTCTGCTCGCTCCGATCGCGATTCAGCATTGCTGTTCACCGTGTAGGCACTGCGCATCTTCCAAAACTCCATCTGCAGTTGGGAAGCATGCGTTGTGGCACAGTGTACCATTAACAGGCATGTTTCTATTATTCTTAGTGCTTATTTTTCAGTTAGTATGACCAATTCTAAAGTAAACAACATACAGGCCCTTACAGGTTAGTAGTACCAAAAAAATGAACTTGACTTAATTAATACCACACCTTTCTAATTAATCAAAGGACCAGTTTTACATTTCAGGCAGCTTGATAACGCTAATGATAGAAAATTAATTAGTGGCAAACATTTAGGAGCATTTGACCAAAAATGTTTAGAACTGTTATACTAAATTTACTTACTAATCAGTAGCAAAATACAGAATCGCCTATAGATTCAAAGCTCATCTGAGGCTGGTTTATTTGGACTTACGGTCTTTTCTTTGTTCTCAAACACCTCGTTGGCCTCCTCAAAACTGCAGCTCTCTTCCACACATTCCCTCTCGATGTTGCCCTGCCGAAACTCCTCCAGGAAGCCATTAGCTCGAGGAAAACGCTTGAGGAGAGAGTGTGCATCCCTAACATCTAGAAATGCTGTGTAAGAGAGAAAGGGCCACAAATAAAGATGATGAGAGAGAGGAACAGAAAAACAAGGGCAGACAGATTGAGAGAGAGGGAGAGAGAGAGAGAGAGAGAGAGAGAGAGAGAGAGAGAGAGAGAGAGAGAGAGAGAGAGAAAGAGTGAGAAAGGAGAGAGAAAAAGAGAGGGAGATCTGTGCAGAGGGCAAAGGTGATGTCACAACAAGAAACAAGCAGATGGAATCGCTCTGAGTGCCTCAGAGCTCTCAAGACAGTTCTGTGTCATTTCCTCAGTCTGTGAGTATGTGCTGTTTGGGGTTTTATTGTGGACATTTTAGGACCACAATGTTAACCAATACAACCGACAAAATTACCCTGGCTTTGGAAAGCTATGTGTTTTTGCCTTTTGAGCTTCCAGTTAGGATTACATTAGGGTTAGGCTCAGGCTTTGATTCTTATTACGGGCAGGTATTTAATATACAGGAAAACATCACAATGTAGCACAGAATCACTTCATACAAATAACTGCTGTTACTTTATTCAAAATGGACTTGAAATACTATAGAATGAAACACTAAGCTGGATAGCAGAAGTTATTTTCAGATGCTTTATTTGCTATTTCTACTACTTTGGGAAGAACTTGAAAATGATGAATAATTACTGTAATTATCTGTTTACAGTTATTCCTTTTAGATCTTCAGATAGAATTTTAACTTTTGCTGATCTCTCAAACTGCTATCTAAATCATTGTGGAATCATTTATTGCTCTGTTTTCATTCTGGATACTAACATTTGTTCATTTTTTACTGTTTTGGTCTTTCTGTTTCCAATCCTAGCTCAAGCTTGCTTCATTCCACTTCCTCATGAATATCCTTTGCCCACAAAAATATGTATGTTTTAAAAACAAAAATAAGTGTGTCACAAGAATACATGACCCTGACTATTCTGACAACCCAAACCCTGTGAGATGCTTGTAAAAACACTACTGCTGTGGAAGTTTCCCAAGGATAACTGTCATAAAAACATAAATGCTATTGAATGAACAACCTGCTTTTACAGTGGAACTAGTGAATGAATTGAAAAAAAGGAGAGAATGAAATGGACTGTGTGTGCAAGTGTGTGTGATCAAACAGCTCACCTGCTGCCATGCTACCACCAGGAGAACTCAATATGGGGGATTCTGTACTAAGGGGGAAAACACATTAGTAAGTGTTATATGTGACAGTTTCCTACATTATACTTCCTTCCCACCTGTTCTAGTGATCTAGTCAAACAATAATTGGGTCATTAGCACAGCAGCGGAAAAAACACCTTCTTCTTGAAGAAACATGTCCTTGAAATAATGAACTATGCTGGCTACAGAGAATCACACAGTGTTCAGTGCTAGGCTTTTACAGCCAGTTCTGTGATAAGAGTGGGCCACAACCAGTAATACAACAAAACTGATCCAACCATGTCTTTTTGGACATAGACACAGTTAAGCCTAGACACAAAGTTGGTAGTATGTCGTTGTACAAAATGTCTTGGTATGCCCCATTAAGACTGCCCTTTACTGGAAGTAAGGTACACCTGAATTCAGTAATTAAGAGGAATTGAATTCAGAATTAAGAGGTGAACCAATAAAGTCTATATAGCTTGTATATGTGTGAGGATGTCAACCTTTACACAAACGTCCAAACCTTTATGACATGAATATGCATGAAAAGGAGGGCGGGGGAGGAGGTTTCTATGGAAACGGAGCAGGGTAGACGTGCCATTAGCTAAATTTATATCACTTCACTGTATCAGTGTACAACACTGAGACTTCCACGGCTGCTGTTTTTGATTTTAAAAATGTTATAGAATAGAAGACGTGTTTACATTGTTGCCGCTCATCTGGAGTCTAAAATGATGTGCTCATTAAGATCGTCATTAGCCACTTTAACCGCGTGCACATCGACCATTTGTGTTTAAATTCTCCGTTTGTGTTTAAAATGTGTCAAAGCCAGTCTGTTTAAGAACGGGGAACAACCAACCACATCCTAGAAGCACTCCCGCTGCCATAAAAGCAAATCAAATATTAATCAAAGTCGGTCAGAAAACTCCTTCAAGGCTGAAGCGCTATACATTATACATTCGGGTAGACAACGGCTTGAAATTCGTTTCTTCCATTTCTTTTAACTCTTCTGATGAGTGCAAAACAGTTACGATGCCACACGTGCAGCCAACTTATACTTATGTACTGACATATAAAAAATAAATAAAAAATAAATACATACCTCAATACGCCGTTACGACTTCTGGTCCATCTCGTCCCTGTTTCCACCGAGGGAGCTTCCACATGAGTCACAGACAGCCTCTGACTGACAGACCGGCTGACCAATGGGAGATGAGGGCGTACCCTGGCCAGCCAATGAAATCACTCCTGATTATTTTGGACGCGCAAACTCATGTCTCGGGAATGAAAAATATTGAAATATATTCTGGGTATTGTAGTCCACACTCAAGCAAGCCAAAGACACAATTATCTGCATTCAAGACACACTTAGGTAATTCATACACAGAATTTAAGCTGATTTGTTACCAGACATGATGTGGTGTACATCACCAAGTAGTTTTTGTTTTTTTTTGTAAATGTAAGATACCGGAGGGACTCTTCCCAGGCCACACCTTACGTTAAAAGACTACATTTCCCAACTTCCGCTACCTTCCATGGTCGCCTCATTCGATTTATTAGGTCAGTGTTGTACGAATCTGTGACATTTTTGTGTGTCACCTGTTGTGGGAATATTTTTTTGTTGTGGCAGTCCAAGCTTATCCCACTTAATGCAGCAGAAATACAACACGATATTACTAAACTCACAGACTGTGAAACCTTCAAGCCAAATTACAATTGGTGTTATATATATATATATATACACACACTAATTTAACACTATATATATATATATGTGTGTGTGTGTGTGTGTGTGTGTGTGTGTGTACAAAATTACTTAAATTTTATTTCAAACAGCATAACACATTGCTCTTAAAGAAAATGTAATACATACACGTGCGTTTTCCTTTTTTAGGTGCTGTTTTGTTTGGTATAAGCACAGTAAAAACAGTTATAAAATCATTTAATTTACAGTAATAAAAATACAACACTTTAAGAAAACAAAAAACACAAGAACACTCAACGCTTAACAGGGGAAATTCTTGCAGGTTTGTTTATGTTTGGGCGCGGTGCTCAGCAACCCAGCACGAGGGAACGTGGCGGACGAGGCCCGGATGTCACAAAAGCAAAAATTTCAGCAGTTTCTGCATTAGTGTGGGGTTTCAGTGAAGAATTAGCAATGGACTGAAACTGTGACTGCTGATCCACGTCAAAGTGGGGGTTTACTGTATATATATATACACACACATATGTACGCACGCACGCACACAGAGAAATGTATATAGATAGATGCATACACAATGAGGCACACAGGAGGAGTTGCAGCTGTGTGGAGTAACTAACAACAACCGTGACATCCTGTGACCTGTGACACTTGAGGGGAGCTAAATCTTTAACCTCTGACATTCTCCACAAGGCACACATGCTCTTTTCTATCAGATCCTCTGGACTTAAAACCTGGCAGATGTGGAACAGACCCTCTCTGGGCAAGTAGATAGCCCACATCAAAAGAGAGTCGGCAGAGTTTCAAAGGAGAGGCGCCACTCAAAAGGAAGGAAAAAGTCACTTTGTTTTTACATGTATTTTATTCTGTGTCAAATGCACAAAAGTACAAAAATAAGACATAAATATATATGTAGATATATATACACAACATAAATTAGGGAGAGGGAAATAAAATAAAGATAAAGGAATCTTTAAAAAATAAAAACATAGACCCTGAGATGGCTTGGAAACACATTCATCCCAATGTGGGATCTTTTGCCACTATTCAATTCCCAGAGGAATTTACAATTAGGAAGACATCCTGTTCTGAATTTTCTCTTCTTTTTTGGAAGCTGGCATTACAGTGGTGTAATTTTTGGTTTGAAAAATAAAGTGACACCCATACAGATTGTAGTGGGCATGCACCATCAAAAGGTGAAGACACTGGGTACAGTCCCACCTGAGTGTGTGACAGTTTTTGTGACTGTTGGTGATACAGTCTTCCAGCAGCGGTTACAACTGATTGTTCGAACTCAGTTGTAGGTGGAGAAATGGCCTTGGGTTTTCAAGCACTCTTCGTCATCATCTTCCTCTTCTTCCCAGTCATCATGCTCCTCCTCCTCCTCCTCGCTATCAGACTCATCATAGAAGCTGATAGTTGCCTGGACTGGGAAGTTTCTCAGCAGTGCTTCACCATCGCTGTACAGGTAATCATATGACTTGGACTTTGGCCAGAAGAGTCTGTGATAAAGAGAACAAATATTTAAAATGACATTCACTTAGTGGGCTGGAAATAGTCTTCACCTTTCTCCCAGCACTTTGGCCCAAAGTATAATTTCTCTTTCACAAACAGAGCCAGATTCTTTAAATATAACCACCTTATTTCAACAGGGTATCTAACTATAGATTACAGCTTCACACACCAAGCCCCAAACAAAAACACAAAATAAGAGTACTGACCTGACAGGGTGCTGGAAAGACTGAGTTTTGCCATCTGCTGTGGTGTTACCCAGCACTGTTGGTCTGGTGTAAGGCTGTAAAGAGAGGAAAGAGGTGTAAGGCCACATTTGCAAAACACAAAATGAGCAAAAGCATCCAACACAGCTTCCTGTCTGATGTTTATGGGGTGACATCAGCGCCAGCTCTCTTCACCTTGGGCAGGATGCAATAGTTGTGACTGGGTGGGTGTCAGGCTAAGGGTGGGAAACTGGCTCAATTGCTCTCCCTGGAGCCTAAGGTGTCTACTTTAATCTTGGCAGACATGTACCACCTCTCTGGAAGCTATTCTCTCGACACCTTTGCATCGGGTGCCAAACTTGCTCTGCCTCAGACAGTGGTGCCATATGGCAGGGTGTCTCAGTGTTACAGTGGCTTTCCTCTGTCTTAGTGCTGCGTAGCTCAGGGTCAACAAAACAGCCTGACAGTAACACTTCCAGTCCTATCAAACTGTTGCTAATGGGCTCCACATGACTGCCTGTCTCCTTCAAGCTCCCTGCTGGATCCTAGGGCTAAGGTTGCTTTTGAAAAAACACTCTAGGTAAAAATGTACTACTCCTGTAATTTTCATATGATTTCAGGCTTAGTGAAAATATCCACTTCCACCTTAACAACAGCTTTAGAGAGTGTTAACTAACTATTCTGAAGTATGCAGTCATATTGAATGTGGAGCAAAAGTCAATGTGCAGCAAAAATCAACAAAAAAAGTGCATTTATTATCAAAATGATAACAAATGCACTTGACACGTGATGAAGAGCAGAACTTACACATGCGAGCTTGTTCCTCCTGAACCCATCCTGACCGGTGGCAAGCCAGGGTCTCCACAGGACAGCATGACTGGAAGAGGGGAAACAAGCAGTACAGTCAGTATTGTGGAATATGAAGTATTTTAGACTAAATACTAGTACTAGTGTAGTACTAGTACTACTTGGATTAACAGGGGTAGGCACTGTTACCCCTAAAACATGCTCTCTATAATATTGTTTTGGTGACTAACCCAAGAGTGTGCTGTTTTTTATGTGTGCTCTAGGTTTGCCTCTTTAAAACCAAACGAAGCGAATAAACGAGGTTTGTTCTGTTAGGAAACACATAAGATGCAAAGCTTTCTGCTCACCTGTCCATGGGAGACTGCTGCACGTCAGACTGGGTCCCAGCCGAGAGAAAGGCTGAGGTGTTGACGAAGGGTGTCTGGGCAGAGACGAGGCAAGCAGAATTCATTTTTCCTCTTTGTGTTTTAGTCCGAGAGAGAAACGGCAGGATTCCTCCAACAGTCGGTCCGTATGAGGTTATTTCCTCCTTTGGGCACGAGAAGCTGTAGATCTGAGTAAGCAGTGAATGAATGAATGAAAAGGAGCCGCTCTCGGGGTTTATAAAGAGGCAGTGAGTGGGGGCGTGGTTTGGAGAAGGGCGTGGCTTTGGGGGGGTCTTCAGGCTCAAATGCCTAATCATCTGCCAAATTGAGGGGGCTGCTGAGGGACATTTGGGCGTGAAGACATCCCCAGTTGTATAAACAAGCCACCGCTGCGTGAGGGTGAGAAATCTGGTACCGTGAGGTTATTGCAACAACACAGAGGGGCAAAGTTAGACACCATCTGTGAGAAGGACCATAGGGGGCCAATGGCAGGAGGGGGGCCATATATAACCTGGTTAGTTAATAAGCTTGAAACAGCGTACATTGTACAACGATTCCAATTCACAAATTACTAAATAGGTGTGTTGGATATAATCAATACTGAACGCGTGAACCACAGAGAGAGAAATTGCCATGTAGGATATTCTGAGATGCACTAAATGGTATTGGAATACCTTACAATTGCATTAACAAGGACTTTAGTCACATTGCATTCAAATCTGTAGACTTTAATATGGAGTTGGTCCCTTCTTTGCAGTTATAACAGCTTCCACTCTTCTTGGAAGGCTTTCCCGAAGATTTTGGAGTGTAAGCCAGTCAAGTTCTTACACACCGAACTCCAACCATGTCTTTATAGCGCTTGCTTTGTGCACAGTCATGCTGGAATCGAAAAAGGTTCATCCCGAAACTATGTACACAAAGTTGGAAGCATGGCGCTGTCCAGAATGCCTTGCTCTGCTGAAGCATAAAATTGCTCTTCACTGAAAGTAATTCAATAACTAAGAGGTGTGTCCCATTTCTTTGCCCATAGTGTGGGTTCATATGGCATTCTCAGTCAAACAGTAAAATAATAATTAAACTAAGGGAGCTGCCGCAAATAATACGCATTCGAAATATAGATACCCGAGACCTGTGTGCAAAATACAACAGAGTTTTGCATTAAACCCAGGCTCGATAGAAGTTCTCCGTCCATCTGATCTGGGACCTGTTCTGCGAAACGCACCTCTGCGGTTCCGCCTTTTCTGAATCTGATCTCAGGTCAGCGCGCTCCACGCGTCGCTTGTTTTTCTTTAAGCACGCGTTCGAACTCGAGCCCGTTAAGCCAGGCGCCAAATATCTCACTATCCGGATTTAATGAGCCTCTAATGGGGGCTTGATGGACCTCGCGGCTCCATTTGGAAGAGCAAATTTTGCAGGACAGCACCATACTGACCTCCTGTAGGGCCAGCAAACAGGCCAGACGGCAAAAGGCACAAATGGACGAAGGTACGATAAGTTATTATCATCTAAACCCGGGAGAACCTGGTGGTTCCATACACTTTAGTTCATCTCAGTTTAGTTCACAGTACTACTGCTATCACATACACTGTAATAAAAAATACACTTTCAGTGTTGCAGAGATGTGAATACTATTTTGTGTTGTGTATGTAATAATAAAGTGATATAATAAAATTATTTAAAAAATGGTTATACATATGAAAATATCATTAAATGTATGTGATGTAAATATAATACTATAATGAATAATACCATGATAATTAAATAAAGATAAAACTCTGTATTATCTTTACAATATATATTTATATGCATATATTTGTTTTTATTAATATTATTAGAAAGTATAATTCACCTCAAAAGTTGTTTTTTTTTTTTTTAAATTGGTAATATATTACAATAAGACTACTCTCATATAAGGTTTGTAAAATATTTATTCTCAGTTTGTAAATCAGGATGTAGACAGTTAATAAGCAGATAAAAGTTATTACACAGCAAGCAAAAGTTATTATAGTTATCATGCAGTGATGCAGGCTCACTATTTGGAGAGATCTCAGATTTTGCCAGTTGCTGAGTTTATTTTGTCTATTTGTCAGGCAGAACATTAAGTTATCAATTTTATCAGGTCTTTGTTAACATGCCACTATCCTTAAAACATCAGATCTGGCCAAATAGTGAACATGCATAAATGTATAACTGTTGTAACTTGTTTATAACTGTTCATTGACTTATAAACTGTCTACAACCTGATTAACATGATTTAAAATAATTTACAAACCCTGTAGTCTTGTGTAGTCTTATTGTAAAGTGGTACCCAGAAGTTCTGCTGGAAATACTGCCTTTATTTTCATGTTATCTTACTTTTATGACACAGATTTTCCAGTATCCTATTAATACTCATGCTTGAAATGAATGGGTCTGGATGTTTTCATGGCTGACACCTTGTGTGTTAAACCACAACACTAGGAGCAAAGAGTTTGCAGATGGGGCGGCAAACGAAGAACAAAAAGGCTGCCAGCAAATTAGAATTAATTATCTTAAAGCTTTAGATGCCCTAGACTGCAGTTCATACTGAATTGTGGTTAACACTGTGGTGATAACATCTATCACTAAACTCATAATCTCCAGCAAATGTCTAATCTGGACAAATAGATGGAAAGAAAACAGAGGAAAAGCCGTTGTTTACTCTGTTCATTTGTGGCTGGTCTCTGGGGGTAGTGTAGGTGAACCATGGTGTGTTTGGCCATTTGCTGAGCTTTGGAAACCCCCAACACTGCCCTCCACACCCTCCACACCCTGCTCTCCCCCTGAGGGAGGAATGTGTGTGATCAGCCCTGCTGCTCTCTGCTAGCTGTTGTGTATGTGTGTGTGTTCTTTATTTAAAACAACACTCCAAAATAAAGCTGTGAACCCACTTTTGGTAAGAAAAAGAAAGAGTGGATAGAGGCTCAGACTAATCATTATATATACATATATTCTTTTTTTACTTGTTTCCTTTTGCTTTCTTTCTCTCTCTCTCATTCTTCCTTACATTTCTTTTCTTTTCTTTCTTTCTTTCTTTCTTTCCTTTCATTCTTTTTCTTATATGATTTAATTCACAATACTCTTCACACTATGCACCACATAACAAACAAGAAATGTCACAATGACACTGGACCGTGTGATATTCCAGCAATGCTGTGGCCAGGACATAACCCTTTCCTCAATCCAAGAGAGAGTCTTCATGATTAATTGGATCACAGAATTATGTTCTTCAAAGTGTGTTGTTGGTGGAATTTATCAATGCTAAAGGGGAAATTCCTATGATACTTGGTCAGAAGACCAGCGATTATATCCCATCTCGGGAATGTTATCATGATAAGAAGACGTTGCTATACAGAAACTGCTGACATATTGATAGAACTAGGCTGGGAGAAAGTGTGGAACACAGCACCCCGACAATCTCCCAGACACTTAAAAAAAAGTGTATATGTAGATTTTCCCATAATACTGTTTATCCAGTATTCTACTGAAACTGATACTGAAAGCAATCATGTCAAGAAATGAACCAAAAGCATTTCCCCTTATTTGGCTAAAGACACATCATTTTAAAACCTTGCAGCTGGAAATAGCTTTTTAGTTCCACTACTTTGCAATTCTTTCAGTGACTTTAAGATGAATGAGTTGTGATTTTAATGAATAAGGCCCAAACTGATCCAGACTGGAAAATGCAGTTTCCTAGACAGACAATTATACTCTTTTTGGAGACCATTGGGTTTTTTTTTCCAGCAACTCTGTTTATTACTTATGAACATTAATATTTGCCAATGTGAGAGAAGTCTTTAGTTGCTTATAAGTTGCCTTTGGCTGATCGTCCCAGAAGACACACAGAAGCCCCACTAAAGCCACAATTGTCCTGAACAATCTAATTAGCACGATGAATCTGGTAGACATTTGCAGGATCCAACATCCTACGAGCAGAGAATTCTCATATATACACAAAACATACTCTCGTATAGATTACTTTCTGTTAGTTGCAAAGCTTCTATCTAATGTTCTAGACTTAATATATCGCAGAAATCATTCAGAAATCTTACAAACTCCCTGACACATCAGTCCGTGCCCCATCTGGCATAACCATTGCCCTTTTGCCATCCTTAACAGATGTGACCTTTAATGATTTAAGTAGAAAGGGTATAAAAACTTTGAAAGATCTTCACATTTGTGTACATTTTGCATCATTTGAACAGCTTCAAATGTGTAGTGTGTAGGATACTTGCCTCTTGACAAAGAGGTCATGGGTTCGAATCCTAACTTCAGCACGCCACCACTGGGTTCCTGAGCAAGACCCTTAACCCCAAGTTGCTCCAGGGAGACTGTCCCCTGTAGTTAGGGAATGGAAGTCGCTTTGGAAGCATCTGATAAATGCCGTAAATGTAAATGTACTTACAACTGAGGATTTCTGAAAGGTTGAATATACAGGCATTGGATTCCATTCCAAAAGATTTCTCATTGTATAAGTAGTTGTTGGACCCTCAGGTGCAAGACATTTAATTTCAGATCTTCTTAGAATTTTTGCTGGAAACCTGAATATGTTTACAGACAAATTAAGAAGTGCATGTGAAGCAGAGCTGGATATTACGATCGCTAGTGACATTTGGAATAATACTCGCGGTGGAATTTAAAACCTTAATTCCTGATTACAGCTTATTCAAGGTTGTGCCCAGACTACATCTTGACAAAGTTAGGCTGCATATATTTTATCTAGATCTTTCACCCATGTGCAACCGATGCATGGAGACAGAGGCCACCCCAGCACACCACTTCTGGTTATGCCCCAACGTTTTTGGTGTTCTGTATTTAACTGGTACTCCGATGTGTTAAACATCAATTTGCTGCCAGACCCTGAGACAGCGTTATTTGGGTATTCAATCACACTGAAGAATATCGATCATAACATTAGTCCAGTCTTGGTATATGGTTTGGCGATTACCAATAAATGTATTTTAAACTGTGAAGAGCAGATTGTGCCTCCTGTTTTAAAATGTGGTTAAAGATATGATCTGTCAGTCAGTACTAAAACGTTTATCAAAATATGGAATCCAGTACTGTACTACAATTTATGAATGAGAAATGAACCCCACAGTTAAGGTTTATTCTAAGTGTCACCCCTTTGTACCCTTTCCAGATTCTGCAGCATAATTGTTAGAACATAGTGTCTATTGCCCTTTTTTAACGTTCTTTACTTGTCAATGGGAATTTGTGGTGGGGGTGTATAGTATGTGTATGTTTTCTGTCATTTATCTGAAAATAAATACATAAACAAATAAGTTATCTTTGGCTTCTTTGTGATTTCACAAGGAGTTTTTGGTGCTATCTTTGTTGGTAGACCACTTCTGGGGAGAGTAGCAATGGTCTTTAGTTTCCTTAATATAAATTTCATCCATTTCCTTCATCTGTTTGACTATGAATCATTATCAATTCTTTTTTCATTGAAATCTTCTTTGTTCATGCCATGATAGACTTTCAGTCTGTGAACATCAGATCTCTGATTTTTAAATCCACCAACACCCTCCCACCCTGAACGAAGTGGAGAAAAACTAGAGCGATACCAAGTAAATGAAAATATTGTAAACACTCAAACAAGCAAAAAAATTGCAAAACCTTCACGGCTGTATCTGTACCACAAAATACGAAGCTTTTATTGGTAGAAAGAATTGTTGAAAAATGTGCTTGAGACAATGTTGGAGATTATTTGTTTACATTTATTGTGTAAATGTTAAGTAAAACAACAAAACACTTGAGAGTCACATTCATAATTTGAACTTTAAAATCTACATTTCACGACCAAAAATATTCACTCACTCATTCTTAGTAGCGAATTCAGAAGATGCACCTTTTGCTCACGCAAGTGTTCATCTGCACACACACACAGGCTGTGCAATCTCCACAGAAAAGCCCTACCAATAGATTGGAATGCTTTGCAGCATTAGCAAGTGCGTCTAAGGTCACTATGTCCGAGCATCAGCTACATAGTTATAAAGTCTGTCAGCACTGAACTGTGGAATAAACTGTCAAAACTGGGTCTCTGCAGAACATCACATATCTCAGCTGGTTTAGCCTTTTTAGTCAAATATAAACCATTTTAAGATACTCTCACAATGTCTTACTTACACATTAGTCTTACATTAGATATTGAATAAAATATAGGAATTATGAATATTTTTTTAGATTACTAACTGATTAATAATCCTAGGGTTAAAGTTGTCAATCTGAGCAATTACAACTGTATGTATTCAGAGAAATACCTTTAAAACCTCAAGTGGATTATGATTAGTTAACTGTGGTCAGTGGGGTGGTCACTGGACACAATGTTTTTGTCAAACACAAATTGTGATTATGAGATTTTGGTTTTTCTGGAGGGCAAGGGTTCGCAAGCAGAGTGTGTAGGTGCTGATGTGGGAATGGCCCGGCTCTGATACACACCATGACCTGGATTAGGTGCCAGCAAAGAGAGTGTGTGTGGGGAGTGTGAGGGCTGGTGTCACCTCAACACCTCTGCAGATAAGGAGAGAAGTGTGAAGGGCAATGGGAGTGGCTGGGGCCTCCAGACGGAGTGTAGGCACACCTACTCATTATTAAACTCATTAGAGTTTGAGGGAACATCAGTCATGTAAATGCAATTAAGATAAACCATAATAACAATTCATTTCACATTGAATGATGCATGCAAGTAGCTGAGTGTGAAGGTGACAACCTTGTAATCTCAGATTAATATCTGAAATGGCTTTGTGCAGCACACTTTTACATGTTCAGTATATATAGCTGCTGCCATCTAACAGTTCTTGCCACAGTAGAATACAAATTCAGGTCAAGAAGAGTCTCAAGAATGGAGCAAATAAATGTTTATTAAAAGGGGCGAAACAAATAAAGGAATTATTTTGTAATAACCACATCATAGGAATGCTTTAGCTAGTACATGGGGACACACTGGGACATGAATTTACATTTATAATAGATTGCTAGCTTCTCCGTTTCAAAACCTTTCGTACAGAAACCTGTTCAAAATGCTGTATAAGAAGGTTCCATGCAGAAAAGTCACATGAGACTCGAGTTGTTTCTCAGTGATCTCTTGTTCTGTTTTTCAATTTCTTGCATATTGAGTTTTCAATAGCTCTTAGCTAGCAAACTAACAGTAAAATAGCAAAATGTAAGACATTCAGAGGAAGCAGCAACGTGTAAAACCAAGGAACAGTTTGAAAGTTATTGCTATAAACTGGAAGAATTTAACAATTTCAGTGGGGGTTGGTATAAATGGGTTAGTATTACTAAGAAGACATCACAGTACTGTTTTATTTTGGCACCACGTTTATTTGCTTGCTGTTAAATGAGTAAAGTAATGTTTGGGATGTCTGTGGACCTACAAACAACAGCATTACAACTAACAATCTTAAGAAGAACAAGAATTGGTTTAGATTGGACAGATTTATATCTAGCTCAAGCTGTAGATCTGCCCTGTGATCCTGTCAAATGCATTGTGGCATATTATATGTAATAGAACACCCCTTTATTTATTCTATATTCAGACTTACATGCAACAGTTGTACCCAGACATTTACTTAGACATTCTAAGCTCATAATTCCTTATTATTATAATGAATAAGAGCCATTCAGGTAAGTTATTTTTTACTTGATATTGTTGTTTGAAAAGGGCAGGAAGAGGTCAGTGCATATGCCCAGGTCAGAGTAAGTGTCGTGGTGGGAACAGTAACCTGGACTGTGCTATGTGTACTGAGTGTCATATAGAGAACAGCAGTGGAGGTGAGAGAAGTGTGTCTATGGAGGTGTGAGGGCTGCTATCGTTCCAACATTTCTCCAGGTGAAGATGCTGGTCAGCAATGCCACTGTGAGGAGCAGAAAATGGACACTGTGATTCTGAGGGGACACACAGATTTGAATTCATAAACAATTCATAAGGATATGTCTGATATGTGTATATTCCACAAAAAGCATGTGGCATTTCATATCTAAAAGTATGGGTTTATAGGTCGGTAAGAGGTCAATGTGTGTGTCCAGGTCAGGGCATGTAGGTGCTGTGGCGGGAATGGTTCTGCAGACTCTGCTCATGTAGAACTGGGTGCCAGTAGAGGGACTGGGGCAGTAGAGGAGGTGAGAGAAGCGTGCTGACGGAGGTATGAGGCCTGGTGTCATTCCTACACCTTCATTAATGAGAGCACAAGTGTGAGAGCTGGTGGAGGGGAATGAGATCAACAGGATCACTGTAAGGAGCAGACACGCTGACCTGTGACCCAGAGGTCAGCAGACTAGAAATGAAGCAACCTGTGGATGAAATACCATAAATCAACACACAAGTACATCTCTCAGGTTTGAACTTCAGATACTGACTGCACTATTCATGTTCAGGAATTCATGAAATACATGGCTACTGGCCATGTCCAGCTGGTGGCCTAGTGGTCAGGGTTGTTTGCCCTTTGATCAGGAAGTTGTGGGTTCGATTCTCAAGGGTTCTAATTGCTCTGAGGTACCCTGAGCAAGGTACTGTCCCCTGACGCTGTGTTCCTGCTTCACTTGGTAAATGGGTAAAATACAGAGGAAGAATTTCATGCAGTTCACACTGTGTGCTGTGATGTGTTCATGTATGACAGAATGATCACTTTCACTAAAAGAGGAGGAATGTACTGATCCATTTCTAACATATATAATGAAAGCTGCATGCTCTAATCCAAAATAAAAGATCAGATACTTGAAAAATGTGCATTTAATTTCCAAGTGGAGAAAATAAATAAAAAACAAATACAAAAAAATGAATCTGGAAAAACAAATACACAGAACTGCCTAAAATTCAACTGGAAATAAATATATCACCATTAGAAATTACAAAGCAGTTTCTATTATTCTTCATCTACAGTCTAGATGTATATATTAGAACAGTGGCTGAACAGAGAACAGAGAGTATGTTCAGGTCAGTAAGGGGTCAGAGTGTGTAGGTGCCAGGCTGGGAACGGTTCTGCAGACTGAGCTTCATGTACTGTGCGTAGTTCGGTGCCAGTAGAAGGACTGGGGCAGTAGAGGAGGTGAGAGAAGTGTGCTGATGGAGGTGTGAGGCCTGGTGTCATTCCTACACCTCCCCAAAATGAGAGCACAAGTGTGAGAGCTGGTGAAGAAGAATGAGATCAACAGGATCACTGTAAGGAGCAGACACTCGGACCTGTGACCCAGAGGTCAGCAGACTAGAAATAAAGCAACCTGTGGATGAAATACCATAAATCAAAAACAAAATGAAGCAGATCAGTAACTCAGAGGAAAATAGTAATAAACACTTCCACACAGTTCCAAAACAGTATAAAAATCCCATAATGCCACACAATGACATAATTGCAGCGGGCATAGGTCTTTGTCCGCTGAACTCAGGGTCATGGTGTCCAGAGCATTGACAATATTATTCCCCTCCATCAACTCTCACACTTGTGCTCTCATTTTGGGGAGGTGTAGGAATTACACCAGGCCTCACACCTCCATCAGCACACTTCTCTCACCTCTACTGCCCCAGTCCTAACTTAATTAAGTTATTTGTGTGCTTCTGTCAGTTTCTGGCATTTTTTTATTTACTGGCATATTTTGCTCAGTTACTTGCGGGCAGTTACCAGTATTGTTACCTTAGGTACCAACTTGTTTAACTTAGTTACCACATTGTTACTGCTTGTATTCCTTGTAGGTAGCTCTTTACCTAACACTGGATGACACTGATCCTCAAGACTCTACTATATTTGCCAGCAGAGCTGTGACTAAAGTGGGCTCAGGGTCCTTGTGGATGCTATCAGACGAAATGACATGTGAATTTAAAATCGAAGCATATGAAGAAGAATGACCATCTGGCTTCCCATAAATTTAGAGGTTTCTCTTGCCGGATAAGTTGTAGGGTTT
>JBBJLR010000024.1:3258373-3271650 GCA_037577145.1 Brachypetersius gabonensis
GTGAGAGAAGTGTGCTGATGGAGGTGTGAGGCCTGGTGTCATTCCTACACCTCCCCAAAATGAGAGCACAAGTGTGAAGAGGAATGAGATCAGCACAGCCAAGTTTACCTCTTTAGTTTTGCATTGCAAGGTTAGTACAGGTTATGTAATTTCCATTACTTGGTAGCAAGGTCCAATGCATTATGAGAACTTATAGTTAGCACAGTGCAAAATCGCACACTTGGCCTATGTTAAGCCACCTTAGACTTACTTATGTGTTTTTGTTATAAATTTGTAAAAAAACCCAAAACAAAACAAAAGTACATGACATAAGTAAAACCAGTAGCAGTCATCATGAATCCTGTGGGAATCAGGCTTCAACCCTTTTCTGTGGTGTGTCTCTCAATGCCTCCTGCTCTCATTCTTCTGAGGTGTAAGTGTGGCACCAAGCCTCACACCTCCTCCAGCACACTTCTCTCACCTTCTGAGCTCCACTTTCTCTGCTGGCACCTTCATCCAGCTCAGGAGCACTATTCCCATAGCAGCACCTACACACACTGCCTCTAATCTGAACCCAAACATACAATCACCACTGACCTCCTTTTGACCCACTGTCTGCATAGTATGAGCATTCAGATTTTTTAGAAGAAAAAATAAGCAAATGTGAACCATATGGCCCAAAATATGCATAGAATAATTAATGCATGCTACCAAACCTGCATGGCCAAAATCTATATGAGCTTGTTGGACACCCCATTGCAAAACTTAGGAATAGGCATTAATGTGAAAGTACTGCCTGACCCCTACTATGGCTAAAACATCTACTCTTTTTGAAATGGCTTTCCACAAGATTTCTAGTGTCTGTGGAAATTTGCACACATTTAGTCAAAAGAACATTTATGAGTTAGGGCACTGACAATATACAAGAAGCCATAGCCTGACAATTAACATTCCACTTTGGTCAGGACAGGGCACAGTGAGAAGCACACAGACAGGACTAAAATATTTCATTATCTGTTTTATTGTAGCACCTTGTTGGCTGTACCTGGTCAACTGAGCTCTAAAGCTCTCAGTAGGGGATCACTCAGGACGGGGCAGCCCTCCTGTAGTTTGTTAGTGATGCACTAAAAACTACTTCAGTATATTAAGCAGTCTTATTTAATTTGTTAAATCTACAAAAAGCTTCAATACCTTTTGTGTCAGAGTGCCACCTATATATGTCTAACTAGGTTTGCCAAATGTCTGGTTTTGGATCGAACAATTATTTTGGACCTGAGAGGTTTGAGCAGGGCTGAACGAGAAGCACACCAGCAGAGCTGGAATGGCACTTTATCTATTTAAGCTGACTGGCTACTGGACAAAGGGGATCCAGTCCAAAACCAGACACCTGGCAACCCAAGTTAACCCTCTTTGATCCATTATAATCAGTTACCCAGTTTAAATGATAGCCTCCTCCTCAAAACGGTTCAAAATGTAATTTGTTGATTTTCCTCCTGTATAGGCATAGAGAATATTTTATGAATGTTTTAGTAAATTAAGAAAAACAGCAGCCTCCAGACACAGAGAAGTGCAGATTGTAAAATAAGAGGCTGTGTAATGAGAGTTAATGCTCTGATTCAGGAAACTGGACTTTGAGCAGCTTTTGTTTCATTTTTAGATCAGGGCCTTTTCTCCTTAATTGGTTCATGCCAGCTGAGATCAGAATCTGTGGAATTTAATCACACCCCAGTTCCTTAGACAGTTAACACTCAGAATGACATAATTACACTATAAGTATCAGGGAACTGTGATTTACAGCAGCAGGAAACATCAAATGAGCTGACAGCATGTGTGGGCCCACTGTTTGTTTTTAAAAAGTTTTTAATTAAAGTTTTGCCGGTTGTTGGTTTACTCTTGCCGTCAGTGAGAGGAAACAGATGCTGGATTACATTTTAATCTCATTACTTCGTTGGTGACATGTGAGCAGAGATTTGGTGGGATTAGGCTCAAGTCTAAACCAGTCTAAACTATGCATGCTCTCTTTCTTTCTTTCTCTATCTCTCTCTCTCTCTCTCTCTCACACACACACACACACACACACACACACACACACACACACTCCTGATTCCTGAAACAGCACTCGTCTATGGAACAGCATCCTGCCTACCATCACAGAGAGAGAGAGAGATTACCTTGGTAAGTGTGTGTCTGGGTGTGAGAGACAATGAAGAAAGAGGGGATATTTTTAGGGGGTAACAGCTGAAAAAGTCCATAATTCTTCAATGGCTAGGCAAAAACATTCACCAGAGAATTTTTTAAGTGTGTGAAGAAAATTTTTTTTAGCTTGCTTTCTTCATGTACACATTGAAAAAATTCTCCAGTGTGTACATGTTAAAAGAAATCACTGAATAAGACATTCCCTCTCGATGATTTGATTAATCATTTTTAACAACAATGTAGAAGTTAGTCATAACACATCTTTGAAAATCCTAAAACATCGTCTCGAAAAGTCTGCTTTAAAGGAATAGTTCAGCAAAAATCACTTGTACATAGAGGTGTGACCAGAAGTTTATGTGTGGGTGGGCACTTGGCTTATCTGGGGCGGGGGCAAAAATATCTATCATCCATCCCCTATTTTTAGGGGGGTCAAATAATAATAACAACAACAACAACAACAACAACTTAGTTTGGGGCATAAACCTTAACCTTTTGTTCAATAAAATTTACTGAGGCAATGGAACTTTTATTTTTGTCAAACAAATATAGAACTACGTTTACAATGTAAAAATCAATAAAGTCAAACATTTCAGAGCAAAAACAGAACCGTGGCTCATTGTCATCATATAACTGCATTTTTTTATTTACTGTTGCTGTAAATGAAATTAATGTATTACTGTATTATTATTATTATTTACCTGGCTTATTTAAAAGAAAACGTGCATGCAGTCGAGGACATTCCGGATACGGGTTTACGTTTACATTTTTTTAAAAGGTAATATATTAAGCTGATTTTAAAATGAAATTAAAATGTTTTGGGAGCATATATGGGGACATATTTAGCGTTTACACAATAAAAATAGGCATTTTTAGGCAGTGCTCATCCCAGCTTTATGTGGTTTGAGCTGGTTGGTAGTTTTGGTGACATTTTTGGAAACTATTTGGGTGTCGATTGATTTCTAGTGTTTTTGAGTAAAATTAGCTGGAGAACACACCAAAGAAGCAAAATTTGGACACCAAACATGTCTTGGCTGATAGAGCAGGTGGGTAACTACCACAGATTATCATTAAACGTGTATTTGTTCCAGTGACTTAATTCGAATAAAACCAAATCTTTTTCCATTGTTGTTCTTTATTACTGGTAGATGAGGAGAAAGTAGCAATCATCCCTTGATTGACACTGTCCTGCATTCAGTGGCCTTGGGTTTGGAATGGGGACAGAAAAGGTCTGTTTGGGGTGAGTAACGGGTGAATCTTTAACCCACTTTTCGGTGTGTGGCCGTATATATGGACTGTGGACGCTCTCAGTATTTAGACAGTGGAAAAGCAGAAGCAACACACAAAAACAGGAGAGAAGGTACAGAACAGAAAAACTAGGTGAGAAAACCGTAGCTAAGCTAGCACTAATACAAAGTAGTTTAAAGTGAGTCATACCTTGACCAACAGTTCATAATTAGGTAAGGAGTACATATATACACTTAAGATCTAAGGGGCAATTTAAGCTAATAAGCAACACTTGATTTTTCATTTTGTCTTATGAGTCAGTGATAAATCTCAAAACCCTGACTGGCTAAATGTGAGTTGTTTTCACTTTAGGAAACAGTTATCAGATCACAAGAATTTGTGAGGCTGCACTTTGGTCTGTACAGTGCACCAGGTGCAGCAATGGCTGCTGCAGCAATGGAGGTGATGGGCTTCTTAATGGGCTTCCTGGGTATGATCAACAATTTGGTTGCCACTCTTCTGCCCTACTGGGAGACTTCAGCCCACATTGGTCCCAATATTGTTACCGCCGTGGTCAACACAAAGGGCCTATGGATGGAGTGCGTCTACCAGAGCACTGGAGCGTTCCAGTGTGAGACCTACAACACGATCCTCGGACTACGGACGGACCTGCAGGCAGCTCGGGCAATGATGGTCATCTCCATAATCTTGTCCGTGATGGGCTGTGCTGTGTCCAGTGTTGGGATGCAGTGCACCGTTTGTATGGATGGGTCTTCTGTCAAGGCAAAAGTTGCTGGAGCTGGGGGGTGCCTGTTTTCAATAGCGGGGCTTCTGTCCCTAATCCCTGTGTCGTGGAAGATCCATGAAGTTGTTCAAATTTTCTACCAGTACAGCGTCCCAGACAGTCAGAAGTTTGAGATAGGGGAATGCCTGTATATCGGCCTTGCTTCTTCTCTTATGTCTATGCTTGGTGGAGGACTGTTAAGTGTATCCTGCTGTGATGACCTAGACCCACGTCGAGGGTTCAGGCACCATTCCGGGGGCTACCCGTACCCTGACCGCACAGGAACTGGAGCACCCTATCGTCCGGCCACGCTGCAGACTGGGATCAAACTGAACCCAACAACCAAGAATCAGACGCTGGCCAGTCAGGCCAGTACTAGTAGCCACTCCACTGCTGCAGCCCATGGCTCTAAAAAACCTGCAAGGCAAAATGCAGCAGCCAGCTACGATGTTACAGGGTATGTGTGAGGGTTAGTTACCTACTTTCCATTTTTTTGTGCCGTTAACTTGAAAAGCCTTAAAAGTGACAATCTTGGACTAAATATATTGGCTGGCAGTCATATAAATGTTCAGTTGTCTGACTGAGCCTAATCTGTCAAAACTCAGAGCTCACATTTTGCATTGGTCTTATTGGTCTGTACAAGAACTACTGCTGTGTCAAAATTCCATGACAAACTAATCAATAGAAATGGTCCAAAATGAATTGGAACAAAGTCTAATTTGATTAACTTTATTTCCCATTTCAAGTTGGGAACGTTTTTTGAGATGCAAGGTTTTGTTCTGACAGACAGTGTGTTTAAAATGATTGAATGTCCTAATACTGTGTATATCGTCTGATTAGATATCAAAAGGTTTTGTTTTTGTTTTGTTTAAATGCCGGATGTTGACATTATAAACAACCATGATTGCCTTAATTTACTTATGTTTACATTCTATATGCACGCTTGTGCCTTTTACAATGAAATGTATGAACCCAGTTTAACAGTGGTTCAGTATTACAGGTAGGTGTCATGTTTTTGGAAGATTTAATAAATCTGTTACACTGCATTATCAACTTTCTGTACTCGGTACAGGCAGGTAAATGATTTACAGCCGTACCACGATAAGCACTGCATTGAAATCAATGGTATTGACTTTTTGTTGAGAGGGTCGGTGAGAAAAGGTGTTGCTGTATACAGCATAGGGAGACTGTTCATACACGGTTTACTGCTACTGGAATGCGTCAGCTACCCGAGTGCCTGAAGAAACGTCACTGTTTACATTTACATTTATGCCATTTAACAGACGCTCTTATCCAGAGAGACATACATTAGAGCTCAAACAGTCCATGTCTGTTCTTTAACCTATGATGCTATACTTAAATCAACCAAGCCAGACCTAAATAGATCCTGTCAAAGAAAAGTCAGAATAAAGCAAAAGTAAGGAAGGCATGGAGTTAAGAAAGGTTTTTTTTTATGAATATTGGTAAGAAGAAATAAATAAGCAGTAACAAGAGGCCTAGTTAGTCAGGAATATGCTCCTTGAAGAGGCGGGTCTTCAGACAATGCTTGAAAACAGTGAGGGACTCAGATCTTATATTCTCCCTAAACACCGCCTGAACATGTTTTTAAACAACCTAATCACCAAATAGCCTACTTTGCTCAAGTGCCTCTCGCATATTTGCTAACTTGCTCCTACTAGGTCTCTGTTAACAACCTTTGTTTGGGTAATTTACATAGAGATTTCGACAAAGCTGCTTTACTTAAATCCAGATTCAAACCTTCTAATGAACAACAAGAGTCAGCAGCAGGAAAAAGGGCATAAAGAGGAAACATTGCCTAGAGTGTCACCACATAGAGAAGAGAGAAAAGTTGGAGATTGAAACCTAGACTCTCTCACAGTAAACCGCTGACATTTACCAATAGCTGACTGAAGGTATATAAATGTGGTAAGATATGAATTTGGTGTGTAAAAAAAAAAAAAAAAAAGCAGAGCTGTGGGGCATCTAGGGGTAATGGAGATAAGAGGAAAATCCACCTAAAACTGAACAGGAATTAACATTCAGCTCTACATTAAAATTAGGTCCCCAGATCACCTGCAGCAAAAATGAGTGTTGAACGTATTTAACAATAAATACTGTTTTGAAAGTGTGTGTATCTGTTTTATTGCATTAGCTTCAGTATGACAAACAAAATACTGGAGAATTACTTCTTGCAGCCTTCAACACTCTATGCTGTATTTGTAAGAGAATTCCCATTTTTTGCATTTTTCTTCTCTTGACCATACTCAATCACAAGAGGCTTGTCCAGCAGCCTGTACCCATTCAACATCTCCAAAGCAGCTTGTGATGTCTCTGTATCTGCAAACAAAATTTTACAAGATGGGAAGGTTATTTGCCAAAATTTCTGAATTCCCAAATGACCTACATGAAAGATTAACACAATGGTTGTATCCAACATGTGCTTAGACTTACATAGACACTGAACTGATGCAGCACATCTGCATACATGCAAATTATTAGACCACACAAACAGAACAAGGTTGTATCTATCCAAGGTTAACAGTACTATTCAGACAAGATCAGTTTTCCCATGGTGGTATGAGGTAATGTGATTTTACTGCAGGACATCTGTAATGTTTATGAGATGGGATGAGAGTATATTTTGATTTGTGCACTGCGTTCATTTACAAGAAGGAGTGTAAAACGTTAAAATGCATTACAATGTATTATTTAATTTACTCCAACGATCAACCTTGCTGTTAGATAAATAGCACCTTTTCGCTTTGTCTTTACACGGTCATGGGAATTCATTTACTCAAACTGGAGGCACAACATACGTATCTGCTTGGTCTGAGTGGTAAAAGCTTCTTGAAGTGCCTCCACAGAACATGATAACATTTTATTGATGTGTCAGTGTGCACAGGATAAATATAACTTAGGGTTATTTATATGGCATCTATTTTATAAGGTAAGAGTTGCCTGAATGACTAATATTAAAATGCCATAGTCTCACCCACCCAGATTTTGAGCAGCAATGCTTAATTCAGTCACATGAATAAACATATACAAAACAGGAATAAGAGATATTACCAGCAAACGTGATGAAGGCATGGCCCTTTAGTCTTCCTGTCAGTAGGCGATACACAATCGGGTTTAAGTCGTCCTTCTGAAACCTGGAGAAGAGAGACACTAGCTGGGCTAAGGATGCCCGGGGACTCATGTTCTTCACACACAGCACCTAGTCAAAAAACACGAAAATATATAGCACATGGTTTATTGGGTATAGTGACTCTACTGAGCAAAATCGAGCAAAGTGTACTTATGAATCTTTCTGTACTAACAGGCATACACTGGTAAAAATGAAAAACAAATAGTGTTCAAACTACACTACTATTGCTACTAAAAATAATAACAATAATAATAATAATAATTATTATTATTTTTATTATTATTATGACATATTTTCAGAAGTCACTTTACGAATAGACCTTACAGTACATTACAACCATAAACGCAGTAACATTGCTAACTGTAATCTCTGCAATGCAGGTACCAGAATAAATTATTTAACATCATTTTTTTCATAAATACAACAAAAATAATTAGTGTAAACTCCTGGTACGTTCAAAAATGTTATCTTTGCTAAAGTTTAGTTAAAATTTTGCTGATTCAGTGCAAACGTCAGCATGACCATCAGCAACATGAAAATACAGAGATGCTGTAGGTGCTCAGTTTACGGATACCACAAAGACATACAAGATGAAATACACTATTACTGTTACTTATATTTAAATTAAATTTTTTAATGACGACCCACCTTGGATAGCTCTCCGCGCTGGTAGTTCTGAAAACGTGGAATTTTTCTGATGCCCTCCTCCGTCTCCCGATTGTTCCTAATTGCCTCGTCTGATATCTGCTCTATTCTGCCACTGACAGTTACTGGACCATTCTGGCCCTGCCCGGAAGAAGCGGAAAGACGTCCGATTGGTTGGTTCCCGGTGATTGTCTGTAGTGAAACCAATCTGTTACATTTTTCCAGATTTTGAGGTTGTGTTTGGTCACTTGTGGTGAAGAGGGGGTTTGGCTCAGGGCTTTTTAACGATTTAGTACACTCTACAAAAAGATGTGATTGATCAGAGTCTTTGTGTAGAAGTGGTAGCTCTTTATGACCGGCATCTGTCTGTGTCAAATCAAATTCATTTGAAGGAGCCGGTTGAGGTGAGTCAGAATCCACTGTCATGTTATTTGTCTGCTGGTGATTTAGGAAGTCTCTGTATAATGTATCCATTGTGTTTGAAGAGGTTGCCCCCTGCTGGTCATTCTGTGAATCTTCCTCTGCAAATGTCAGCACAAAAGGTGAGCAAATTCAAAGTCACATCATTTAACTCCTTATGTCAGGAGGAGTTGTACATGGCATGAATAAAAATATGTGAGCCATGATGACTTGCATAGACATATACAGACAGCGGCAATAAAGTGTGCCTTTGTCTAACCTTGATGGTAAAGTGCAGTTAGGAAGCTACAACGGTCGTTGCCATGGAAGAGAGCTTTCTCAATCTCCATCTCTCTGCGGGTGAGGGCTCGGCTGGCTGAGAAGCGCTGGGGTCGCGAGAGCAACTCGGCTCGTGCTGCTATCTTGTCTTGAATAACCTGGAGCCGCTTATGCCTCGCCTCTGGAGCTACATACACTCTGCATTTCTGAGAGAGCGAGAGCAATGAACACATTCTAATCACAGGTATTCTAATATAAATAACACTTTTTTACAGTTATTCTTTTTGTGAATTCCCTAAAATACAAAGATATAGTCTTTCACCAACAACAAAGCCAACCATAAAGGAAATCTAAAAATAATCAAGTTAGCATTAAGTAAAGTTAAGTTTATTTATATAGCACATTATCATAGATGAAAGTCATTCAGTGTGCTTTATAGGAATCGAATAAAAAATAAAATAAAACAGAAATAAATCAAATATTTAAAAAAAATGCATAGAAAATCAATAAAAGAACACTGAAAGAGAATCAAGTGATATTTTAAAGACGGTGGAGGAGAATAGTGCAGCGTAGAATTTTTTGAGGGGCAGCCTTTTTAAAGTGTTTCAGATATTACTCCTGGCTGGGTGATGATCACCATGATCATAATAATTTGTTTGGTTTTAATTTTTTTCCACTCAGGCAGCATGTCACAGTCTGTGTAGCCTGCAGCAGATGCAATGAAAAATGGCTTGTTAAATCCCGATGACATCCTATTGGTTTAACTGTCCTTAGTCAATAAGAGCAAAAAGAGAATAAATTAACAGTGCTGTGAAAAACTGATTTTATCTGATTTTCTTTACTGCTGCATGTGACAGAACGTACTTTCAGACTGTTCTATTAACAAATTTCAAACAGACATTTGACCTAAAGCACTTCAATAAAGCTTGGGAGTGTTAAATTTTTTCTACAGTAATCTGACAGACAGCAAGAAATTACTAACTGTTTTTCCACAGTGCAACCAGCCTAACTGTGCTATGTAAATATATGATAATTTATTAATTGTGTTTTGAGTTAGATAAGGTTTTGTTTGACTGTTGAAAGATTTGAAACCATTTATTGCAACGTCAGTAATGGGAGAGTACTTTTATAGCTCTAGTCCATTTTGATATCTGAGTTTTTAAGAAGGTCAAACCATACCATTTCCATTAGACTTTACTTCAGACTGTAAGGATAGACAGAAGTAGGATAAACATAATTATTAATGTAATGTAATTATCATAAGATTATATACATACATGTACATTAAATAATTTATTATGGCCTACCTAGCTCTGTAAAACGGAATCAGTTCCAACACAGGCAATTATTGTCTGTCAAGTGTCAGCATCAGGTTACTTGTCAATCACTGCTGATATCCAGTAAAAATGTCTGGATGATATTTACCTTCCATTCGCTCTCTGGCAGGTCCCTGCTCCGCCACAGCTCGATCTCAGCTTCAGAGAGGCCCAGCTCTCTAAGGCTGGCCAGCTCCTTCTCTCCATCCTGCAGTGCCTGGAACTGGGCCAGGCTGCGCACCCCTGCTGCCTGCTCACCGAAGGGCTTGTACAAAGCAGCTGGAGCAAAGCATTTTTTCTTGGCTACACAACTGCAGGAATAAGAAAAGAACTGTTTTTAAGTCTTTGTCCAAACCACAGTCATTAGTCATGATTACATGCAAGTTCTTAAGCAGCGTGTGTCATTTGTTTTTAGATCTTTTTCGAATGTATACACAAAGAGCAAAGCCAGAAACAAGCCAAGCAGCTACATTGTTCCAGCTGCTCCAAATATTAGTAGACACTTCTAATGATGGACCTTCTGAACATAATAAAATTCAGTAAGTCAGTAAACAACGTCTGATTTGTGCACTTCATGAACATGCCTCTTAATAAAGTCCAAGTAAGTGGTAAGAATGCAAATGTTACCGGTCAATGTCGATATCCGTATCGAGTTGTTGGAGCAGCAGGCTGTGGAGCCGCCTCTGCCCCTCTGTCTCCTGTTCCTCAGGAACTGGGCCATCATCACAAACTTGACGAGTGACCCTGCAGAAATAAAATAAGGAAGCTCATAAATAGAATAAATCTTTAAAAATAATCAGAGATGACTCAAAATCAAATTCAAAATGACTCTTCAGTATCCATGTGGTCAATGTAACTTTATTTACCATGATCTTGATAATAATGTCACAAGAAGCTTTTATAAGCATACTGTGGTTATCATGAACAAGCATGACAAAGAGATCATAAGTAGGCCTGGTTAACTGGAAAAGATGCAGTGAATTATTTGAATTAAGCATTTACTTATTTGTTGTATTAATTAAAAAAATGAGGTTTTTTTTGTCAGTTTCAACTTATCAATCATCAGGAAAATGAAATATAATATATCTGATGGGTCAAGACAACACACAAATCAGCCATAGCATTAATATCACCTGTCTAAAGCCTCTCTGTATCCATCCAACTTCACGTCCTGTAAATTGTGATGTGGGGCCTATTAGAACTAGACTACTTTGTACAGCACATCCCATGGATGCTTGACTAAATTTACATATGGGAAACAGCCATGAAGCAAAATTGCCATGAAGCGGTGTACTTGGTCTGCAGCAATGATTAGGTAGGTGCTATGTGTCCAAGTAACATCCACATTAATGCCAGGACAATTTTTTTTCTAATAGAACATTGCCCAGAGCATCACACTGCCTGCTTCCTGTTGTGTGTCCTTTCTTCCTCAGCTAAGTGTCACAAACCCAGCAATTAACATGATGGAAAAGAAATAGGAATTCATCATGACACCCACCTAGCCTTTGTTCCTTAAACACATAAGCCTTGGATGCCCACGACCCGTCTGTCAGTTCACTGACTATCCTTCCTTATACCATGTCTGGTAAGTACTAACAACCTGCATACTGTAAACACACCACAAGACCAGCTGTTTTGGAGAAGCTCTGACCAAGTCATCTATCCATCATAACGTAGCCCTTGTTGAGGCCACTCAGATCCTCATACAGCCCACCTCTTTACAGGTCACTGTAACAAAGCAAACAATTTTATTCACTTCACCTGTCAGTGGTTTTAATTTTGCGGCTGATTAGTGTATTTTACAATACATTGTACGATACAGTATATTTTAAATTTTGCCGTACTAACCACTCCCATTAAATTTAATTTCCCTATTTTTTTTATTTGTAGATTTTCCCTATTTTTTAGCTCCAAGTGTCATTAGTTGTAATCAACTTTGTAAACCGATACTGTTTTTAGGTTTACTTTTTAGGAGTAGCCCAATTAAAACTGCATTAAAGTATTGAGCAGAAGCCCATATCTAGTAAAGTTTGATACATTTTTCAAACATTACCCAGTGACAGGCGATAATCACAGTATTTCAGCCGGATGGGAGTGAACCGTGGCACACCTGCCACACCTATATTCATGCCACTCACACACCCAATGACTAACTGACAGATTGAATACTGTAAATGTCATGTAGATCTGCTCTGACTTGCTGATCTCAAAAGCCGTGTTCATTCATACCAACCACCCGAAGAGTGCTGCACTTCTGCCTATAGCTTATAATTTGCTTGTGTAATGTTTCACTTGTGCTTAAGTAACTACACTAATCTTGCCATGCCTCTCAAGTCAACATGTCTATTCAAAGGAACATGAAGTTTCATGATCAGTGATGACAATTCTGGAAGATAGGCCCCTACCTGGCCAAAAATGGAATTTCACTCTATAAACCTTTTAAAAAGATTCTTCAGATTGAGGCAAAAAAAAACAAAACGTTGCTTTTGGTTGCTTAAAGAACCTTTCTGTGGATGGTTCATCAAAGACATATTTTTTGCAAACTTAAAGAACCAGCATAAAATGCAAAGGTTGATGACAGGACAAGGTGAAGACAGGACACAAAGACTTCACAAAAAAAAAAAATGTGCAGGAAGCAAATATTTCATCAGCTCAAATGAGCAATTTAAGTCCCACAGCATTTCAGGAGGATTTGCTTTACTTTAAAGATATTTCTAAAGGCGTAGCTACTAAAATATTGTAGCTACACCATATTGTATCCAATAAACACTGTTCCATTTGCTTTCTTTACAAATGTTACAGTGACAGACTAATGACTGAGCTTTTAAATGTGCTCCCTAAAGACAATTACTGACATTTACTGGTTCTGGCAAAGTATTATTTGATGTAAAGAAGGAACATGGTCTCAACATCTCATTTTTCAGCTCAAATCAAGCAAATAGTTTTTGAAATTTATGAAAATACAGTCAGTTCTTATAGGGCTGCATGATTATGGCCAAAATGATAATCACAATTATTTTTTATCAATATTGAAATCACGATTATTAATCACAATTAGTCACTATTTTAGGGAAAACACATTTTTATGTCACTTTTTTATTTTAAACAAACAGTAAGTGAACAAGGCTTTCAGTACAAATTGAAACCTCAAATAAAAATACAAATAATAAACTAAAATTTACCCAAGTTAAAGGGCTTAGAAAAAATAAACATGCAACTGCAGAGTGCAATCATAAAGTGCAAACTAATGAAAAAAAAGAAGCCTCTGCGGAAAAGAAACAAACTGCAGGCCTACAGACTACACACA
>JBBJLR010000024.1:3272610-3289579 GCA_037577145.1 Brachypetersius gabonensis
TTTTTTCTGTTTGATATGGCTGTACAGGTATAGGCACGCGTTCTTGAGATAAGTGTGCCCACACACACACACACACACACACACACACACACACACACACACACACACACACATACACACACACGCACAGCTTCGAGTAATCTCCACAGAAAACATTTATCTGAAGAAGGCACACAAGCCTGAGGTCACCATGCCCAATGTTCAGTGTCAGGCTGAGCTCTACATGCCCCTCACAATTGGGCTGTGGAACAGAGCAACTGGGTTCTCTGGAGTAATAGAGTTACCGTACTTTTGGGATCTGGAGTGATGTGATCCAGAGCTAATCATGCAACAGCTGGGATTAATACAGTACACACCAGCACCAAAAAAAATTATATATAGGCAAGACTCTTAAAATAAGGATAATAATGAAAGGCAGTGTAAACTATGTCTGCTGTCACTATAGCAGTTATGTCATGATAAAAGGTATTTAAACAAAATACATTAGTTGAAATCAATGAATCTATAAATAACCTAAATATTACTTAAATCAACATTTGATTAAAAACGGATTAAAACGTAAAATCGTTGCCTTGATTTCTGCTACAACGTTTCAATTCACACGAATAATGTTTATATTACAGTCCAGTCACGGAACATTAATCCCCGCCCCCACCCAACAAGAAATTCTCTGCTGTACACATAACCAAACACGGCATCTCAAGAAGTAATATAAAAAATGTTTCTCAGTTTTGTAGAAAATAGTGCCTCTGCTGATCACATGCCAAACTGTGAGATTACCATTAACTGAGCTACAAAGCTTACAGCAACAACTGTTGCACTACACAGCAATATCACTGCACAAAACCTAAAACATGCCACACGTTTTTAGCTTCTGTAGCTGTCAAAACGTGAAACACTGAACATTTTATTCTTCGTTCCTTCTTACCGCTTCATTGATGCCAAAACAAAGCCACTTCCTGTCCTCGACGGAAGTGTTTTTGTTGGAACAAAGCAATCTGGGATATGTAGTTCTGGGTGGTATGTAACAGTGAACGTGAGACAACTAAATAATAAATAAACAAATGAATTAATTAATACATGAAGGCTTTGCACCTGACGATATAGACTGTTATCAAGTAAAAATAGATCGATTATTAAGAAACTCAAAACATAAAAAAAATCTATAATATTGTCACCACAGTATATTTTTGCAATGTCGTCTTATCTATAATCCGTAATATTGTGTTGTTATCTATAGTAGCTATTATTGTGTTATTGCAGTTTTGTTGAGTAAGGGTTTTAAAAAATTACAATATATCTGTCTAATATCAGATAATATACAGCCGTTGTGAAAGGGTGTGACCATGACACCCATCACTGGTGTGTGTGTGTGTGTGTGTGTTCGAGGTGTTTGGGGTTGTTGGGGGGGTCTTCATCAGAACAAGTGAATAAGTGAAGAACCAGCAATTCAAATAATATCCTTCGGTCACACCAGCCCTCTGTGGATGAGTGGTGACCCTTGCCTTCAGCCAGGAACTCCAATCACAGTTCTTACACATTTGCACCTGTAAAGGGGCTTTTGTGATGCGTGGCTCTCCTGATACTTTTGCATGAATGTGATTTTGTTTCTCAAGTTACTTTAAGTTGAAGGGATATATGACGGCGACTCTCACTTTTCACTCTACCTCAGCTCTCAGGGCAATGGATCATCACAAACTGTGATATTGACAATTTAATATTATATTGCTGTCTATATTCTTATCAATGTATCTGATCAAGACCATTCATGAAATTACAGCTGTGTTTTGTTTATGTTAAAAAGAAATTCCACCACCTGCATAATTCCATGTCATTAAGATGTAAACAAATAGAACAGAGAGTTCTGATGTGGATTGGTGCATTGCAGAGACAAACAATGACTCAGATTTATTTACAGGGGTGGTGATGGGAACCAGGGGCTGCAATGTCTAGAAGGCCAGCATTACCATTTTTATTTGTATTTTTAGACCTGCTATCGAAAATGACCAGTGACCCTGCATGTCTTTTATGAAAAAAGTAAATGCAATTAAATATAAAATGCAATAATACACAACTGGGGGGAGGGACAATTTAGTCTTTAAAGCTACTTACATGTACCTCTCCATCAACAATGGCATTCATTAACACTTCTGAAGAAAATCTTTTTAAATCTACAGGAAAATGACAAGGTAGCGTTTAGAGGCATTTAGCTCTAAAAGCTACCTTGTTATTTTTGGATGTTTCATTCACAAAAGCTGTGAACCTTTCTGAATCAGCTGGTGCCTGTGGAATTGAGTACTTTCACATCTGTTGGCTCAGATTTACTTATTTTAACCATTTAATTATACAGAATACTGAAAATAGTTTACTAATAAAACAGTCTGACTGTAACATACAACACTATATGGACAAATGTATTGGGTCACACATTCCTGAATTGAGGAATGTCCCAATACTTATGTCCATAGAGTGTAGATAAGCCGTACTTTTAAGGCAACTTTAGTAATGCTTGAAGGCTGTATGTGTCTCAGGACAGTGTACATGAGCTGTTATTTTGATGCCGCATTTGTTTAAATACTTCAAAGCTGAGTTTGTCTCAGGTGCTCCGGAGCTGCTCTGGAGAAAGCGAAAGAACAGCCTGTACGTGCTGACGTCAGTAGGTGAGGCAGCAGGGTGGGTTCAGTAAACCGTGCAAGAGAAAAAAGAGGGGGAAAGAGAGAGAGAAAAACATGGCGATGATATTGAAAAGCTGCGAGCAGGCGAGGGTCGAGCCGGGAAGAACCAGGCTCTGCTGCTGCCGGTCCGAGCGGCTCTGCAGCCTCTGACTGACGGAGCGGAGGGGTGGGGCCGCAGGGTGGGGTCATAGGCAGGGGAGAGGCGGAGGAGAGACGAGAGCTTGAGAGCCCAACCCTGAACACGGCAACAACACACACACCGAAAGACGCTCTGGGGAGAGAGCAAAGCGGATTTTTTTTCGACGCCAGGGACATGATCCGTACCGCTCGCTGAGACGACGATCCCTCTTCCAAACATTTATGGTCAGAAAGGTGAAAGAAATAGCCATTTACTGAAACACACCCAGCGACCCCCACCCACCGCCCCTCTCCACTCCACCCATAAAACCACCGCGCCCGAGTAGATCCACCGAGATGCACACGGAGACTCGAAATAAGAAAGTAAGTAAATTTTCTGTATTTGTTTATTAACTGTCACAGTCCAGACTAAGCTGAGTTGACTAGTTTTGACATTTTAGCCGTTTCTAGTGTTTGAGAGGAAAACCGAGCCGCCGGTGTTTCCTGCCGGGCCCGACGCCGATCTCTCCTTGCGCCCGGCCCTGCCTTGCCCGGCACGGCCCGAGCTCCAGGCGGGAGACGCGGCTTCGGCTGGCAGGCTGGCCGCGTCAGGGCAGCTGCAGCTCGTTGACTTCAATAGCAGTGTTCCCCTTGGTTCCAGCCACAGATACTGGCTCTCATAGTTAGTTGAAACGTTAGAGAAGTTAGAAGAACCAACCAACAAAGTTGTTCCTGTCGACCAAGCCGGTGAGAGCGATCTGTGCCGGCTAGACAAGACCAGGCTCGGCGGGTCCTAGTCCTGTTCTTTTTGGAGCTGATATTGAAGCCCCCAGTGTAGGGCAGGAAGGAAATACTGTCAATGCAGCTAGCTAGTAAGGCACCATCTTAGTTTCTTAAAGTGACAGGGACCTCAGAGAACTGCGTGGATAGGTTACTGCACTTTGTTTGGCATCTTCCTGGCTCCTTTTTTGAGTTTTAAACCTGCTGGGGTGAAGCCAACACTTTTCTGTCTCCACGTTTCCACTTGTTTTAATGCTTGGGGAGAAGTTTGTCTACAAATTGGCGTTTTGACAAGTCTATGATAGTCATTCTGGTGGCAGCAAGTAATTGTGACTAGACTAATTGGGACACTATGCTTGACAAGATGCTGAAAGTCAGGACCAATTCAGCTGTAACAGGCGTGGGTTTGGCTGGGCATCACCTGCAAATAGGATTTGCATGTCTTAAATGAGTTTTGAATGATTTACAGCCTACATCAGGGCTATTCAACTTCATTAGCAAGTGGGCCGGATATAAAAGTCACTGGTGGGGGTATGTGGTGTGTGGGTGTGTGGGTGTGGGTGTGTGTGTGGGGGGACTTGAACTTTGACTGTTAAAGTCGTTAAAGTAGATACATCACCGAACTAAAACTACAGAGATTTTCCCCTTGCTGTGTGTGTGTGACCCGATTCTCCTTCGTTACAGCCAGCTCTGCTCTGCTCATTTTCTGACAAATTCCACCTCTTTCGGCTGTGATTGGCTAATAATTTGGCAACTTCTGTGCTCGGATTGGTTAATTTTATACAACACAGCAGATAATCAGTCTTGACAGAAGTTGCAGGGGACTACCAGTCAATCATGATCCAAAACACACAACTTTATTAAATCACAAGAATCACACACTGATTTACTGGCAGTTTTGTGGGCCATAAAAAATTTCAAAAGGGCCGGATCCGGCCCGCGGGCTGCTAGTTGAGTAGACCTGGCCTACATGGTGGCATTAATGTCTCATGGCACATTTCAAAGCAGAGGTGCATTTATCCTAAACCACCTTCTATTGTGCAGGGCTCAGTTAAGGTAGGGCTTTGTGTCCTAACAACCAAACAGGTATTTGTTGTCTTACAGTTGTAAGTGCAACACCCTGAGCCCAATTAAAACAGGCTGGTGTCATCTGTAAGCAGGCAGGACCTTACTTTGGTGGAGCTGGGGAGGTGAGTGGAGTGGACGTCTGCCATTGGAGAAGTTGGAAGCGCTCCTGTCTGGGTGTGCCCAACAGCTGGCAATCATTAACCACTGTGGACAAACTTTGGTCAAACTAGTTAAACACTCGGTGCCCGTCTGCTGGTCCCAACCTTTGGGTGTTGTCAGGGAGACATCGCACTGGGTTGGCGTCACGGGTCGAAGTGTCTGCTGGCTGGCCCAGCAGGTTGGTAAAGGCCAGTTATGAAGGGGAAGGCTGTTTTAGACATTGAGACCATTAGGGTCTGTCGCTGTCCTAGGGTGGATGTCTATTTTTAGATGCCCGGGTGCCATGTCTTGTCTACAGTACCACTCTCACTGGGCGTGACCAAGGTTGTGTTTTTGCAAGGAGGTAATGGTGCTGACTGAGGGTTGGAAGCCTCACCTTGCAGTTTCTCTCCTTCTTCCTCCATCCTTCCCTCACTCCCTCGATCTTCTACTTTGTTTACATCTGTGTCTCAACCACACCCCTATCCTATGTTCAGGCTCAGTAAATTGACATCAACTGTACTTTGAAAATTAAAGGTGCCAAAACAGGTTCTTTGGTGATGCTGTAGAAGAACTCTTCTGGTTTCCTTGAATTCAGTGGATTGTTCTGTGTGGTAATATATTTTTTGTTTGTGTAGAACTTTTTAAAGTTTAAGATCATCCATGCAATTTGTGTTGAGTTTTTGTCGAAAACTACAGTTAAAGTTAAACTACCAGTTAAATTTGTTTTGTTTTTCTATAACCACACATCAGAACCACAACACCATTGAGATCTTTATTTTCAAAAGTGTAATCATTATACTAGCTGGATCCCTGTATACAACACTGCACCACTCAATACTAGGGGTAGTAGGCTAGTCAGTTACCTGCGGTCACATAATCTGCTGACACTGAGAAATTTCAACACAAGTAGGCCTGAATAAATACCCTTAGACCTTGACCCCTTCTTCAGTGCTGTTGTTGTCTGTCTATTCCTTTTCACTGTATGCATAATGACATTACAAATACAGGTTAGTGGGAAAACTTTGTGCGTTTCAAGCTCTCTAGGGTGAAACCGTATTCTCAGCTGTATTCTTTGTATAGATTAGTAAAATTAACATAGTTTTAGGTAGCAGATGTTAAACTGTTAGAACAGAGGCCTTCCGTTCGCTTCTGCAACGGTTCCGTAATGTTACAAATATCAGCTAATTTACATATTTCCACATATTCGGCCTACAACAGTTTAGCTCTACCCACTCACTTTGAAGTTACAAGAGGTGTTTCAGCAGAGACTGCTTTGTGAGCGAGACACAAAATGGGGCCGTTAATCTGAATATCTACATGTGAAAGTGACCATTCTGTTATACGTGAACACACCCCAGTACACAGTGTGAACAGCAGGAAATGCAACCTCTGCATTTAACCCATTCACCAAGTGAAGCAGCGGGCAGTCAGGAACACAGCGCCTGGGGAGCAGTGTGTGGGGACGGTACTTTGCTCAGAGGTGCTTAACAGTCTTGGGAACTGAACCCATGACTTCCTGATCACAGGGCAAATTGGTCTTAAAGACATAGTAACAAATAGCCTGTTTAGAGCATACAAAAAGGTAGGAAAATGACAGGAATTAAATAAAATGATCAAAAAATGATGCCTTTAACATCTTTATTTCACAGTGACCCCCTGTATTACTATTCCACTCCGTTTCCTGTTGTTGTAGTTTCCTGAGGTACCCTCTCCCTCTTTCACACCTCATCCCCAGCATTATAAGCTTTTCTGAATTCATTGTGCAGGGGCTGTCTAGACTATGCAGGTCAGGAAACTGCTCTGTGACCTGGGTCTTTGTTGTTTAAGAGACCCATCTATATGTCTAATGCTGAAAAAAACAAACATGCTAGAAACCTTTAAAGTAAAGCTGCAAATTATCTATTATGATGGAGGCTTGCCGTTATGCATCTAAGGCTGCCACTAAAATAATTCAGTGTTGACCACCCTGACTAACCAGAATCTTTCCACATGGGATTTTTTGGGTTTATGAATAAGTGCTATTATGTGATCCACTAAACACAGTTCCACGATTTTCCACTTACCCCAGATGAGGTTGCTCAGCCAAGATAAAATTTCAGATTTTGAGTTCAAATTTTGAAAACAAAGAGGCTAGCATAACTACTAGTAATCACCTAGCCTTTTCACAAAAACATGTCCAGGACTTCTCTCAACCTGCTTAAACTGAATCAGTCACCTTCATAAAGGTTTCCACAGGCCACCTTAGGAGTTGGAGTGCTGATCTAAAAAAATCCTAACATTTTGGAGTTTGTTTGGGGCTGTATATGGTTTGACTCAGTTGAGAGAAGTTTTGGGGTGATATTTATGGAAACAATTTCAGTGACTTGTAGTGTTAGCCTATAGTTCTGTACAGAAGAAGCAAAACATAGGAAACATGTTTTGGTTTCCCTGACCATTCCATTAGTTATGTACCATCAATGGCTCACTTATGTGTTTGTAATGTAGTTTAGTGTATCTAATGGTTGCAAATGTTTACCAATGTAACTGTAATGTGGCATTTTGCCCATGCGCATTCCTACCTTCGAGATTTGTAGGGTTGGGCTGTACAGTTCATTATCACTGCTACTTATTGTGACATTATTCGGCCATATGGTAATATTAAAGTGCATGGTGTCTAACATGAGTGACAAAAATGCTGAATGCATCTTCTGTGACCAATCTGAAATACTGTCATTGAGGGTATGGGCTGATGTGACAGCTGTAAGTGCACATTCTTTTTTTGGTCACAGGCTTTAGGATAGTCCCTCAAGTGGATGTGTTTCTGCATGTGGGCGTGCTGGTGAGGTTTCTGGCTTCCTTAACATTCAGCTTTTGTTTAATAACCGTCTACCAAGTTGGAGTAAACACACATCAGTGACTGGAAAATGCAAACCCATTTGGCACTAGTGTGGAACAGAGACAATGAAAATTACCTTGAAACTGAAAGAGGGTGTTTTTTTTTTGTGTCTACGGGATGAAATTTGTAGATTTGTGTAGTAAAATTGTGTTCGTATTAAAGTCATTTAATATTAAAAGCAAAAGCCCTCCATTGAGTGGTGAGTTTTTCCTCTGTGAACTCTGGTAAAAGTGCCTGTTGTTAAGGGTGCCTTGTATGCGTAACCCTTTTTTCTTGAAAGTCTCTTGGTGTCAGGCCTGCGGTTCATCACAAACTGAATAGTTGCTGAAGGCGGAAGCGATGAACATGCAGGAGATATGATCAAGGGCCGTAGCGTTTGCTTTGTAGGAGCAGCCTGAGGAAAGGTGTGTATGTGTTCGTGTGTGTATGGGCTCGTGTTGAGGCTTTCTCAAAAGCATGTTTGAGGCTGGAGGAAGTATGAGAAGGGTTAAAGGAGCTTTTGCTGTGTTGTGTGGTTTAAAGGAAGTGTGTTTTTTTTTCCCTGCTGGAATGGGTGGGGATGGGGCTTGTATGGGTGGGGGCTGTAGAGCTGAAAGCCTGTAGAAGTGTGTGTGTGTGTGTGTGTGTGAGGTAGTGTGTTTGGTAGGGGGTGGAGGGGGGTATTGTCCATGTCTCCCCAGATTAGAGGCGATGTGACAGAATGACCCCCTACCATTGCAGCACAATCATTAACCAGGGAAAGAATCTCGTCCCCATAGCAACCCCTGCAGTTCTGCCAAACTGCCTGCATGGAGGAAAAAAAGGAGCGGAGGTGGAGGGGGTGGGGTGCTCAAGGGTGGAGAGGGTGTGTCTGTGTGTGTGTGTGTGTGCACAGCTATTGATGTTGGATGCAGCATACAGCATAGAGCAGACTTTTTGAGACCAAGTGAGTTACTAAATCAGATACTGGCCCTGTTTGTATGGACCTTTTCAAATGAATGTGTGTTGTTTTCACAGACCTCATGTCATAAAGGCCTGAAGTGCCCAAAGGGTGTGTATGTTAATATTCTTTTTGTTCAATATAGGGGTCATGTGTCCATACACACTCTAAATTGAATACCATTATATTTTATGCCATGGGAAATATGTGACCTCTTCTGTAACAAAAAATCTTCCACAAACTGCACTTTGTTGTTTGCACATCAGAACCACTATAGAACCGCTGTAGAAGAACAAATACTTTTTTCATTAATGAGATGTGTTAATATAAAATAAACCTGTTAATAGGCACCCTATCATGGTGAAACAGATTTTCTTTTGTTGGATGCCGTCAGTTTTGGAAAACGGTCAAGTAAAAATTAATGTTTGTATATATTATCATGCTTAGTGACACCACTAGTTCTTCTTTGTCTATTCCAGTGTATCAGTTTTAAAACTTGCCATGTGGTGTTTTGTGGAAAAAAACACTTTTCCATGACTCCCACTCCCACATAACCCAAGGAAACATCAGTAGCAGGCTGTAGGGAAATTATACAGGACATGGGCCCTTTAAATGTTAAATAGCAATTGCATAATTTTAACATTGTACTACTTAGGGGTGAAATAAATCAAGGAAATATTATGATATTGCAATGCAAAATATGACCACATGCATCATTGACCTATTACACTACACTGTGGAGAATAAGCTGTGAATTAATATTTGGTGTATCTGCATTGTTAACAGTGTTAATCCAGCACATACCTGTCCCCCTTCCAACTTTTAGTTAAATCAGTAAAGTGGGCCATTTTCTTCATTTCGTTTTAAATGTAGTGAGTATAATGAATGTTTTCAGTTTTGTCTGTTTATTTGTTGAGTGAATTGAACCATAATCCCTGAATCTGTTGAACTAACGTGGGAGTTTACTGTAATGTTGTACATCTATTGCTATTGGTCTGTTTGTGAGCTCTTGTTTTGTCAGTTGTACTGGCACAATGAGGGCCTAAATTTCATTTAATACGCCTTTATTGTGTGTATCACGGTGTGAAAAAAAGCTGTGCATATCGTGACATGCAGGTGTGGTTACACCCTTACTAAAGACCAAAAATAGTGTGTTTTCCTCTACCACTGTTCCTCCATGGAAGTCTTGTCAACTCTGGTTTGTTCTGTGGGAAGAGCAGCATGTGCCCCCATGCCTTTGCGGCTGAGATCACATGGTTTGTCTCTATTTCTCCTTTTACTAAGTTGTTCACACTCTCAATCTTTCAGGACGATTCTGCTGCAGACATGAGTCTTTCTTGTGTGCTCTTTCACTTGCTTTTCTCTAGAGAGTGGAGAGAGAGGGAAGAGAGAGTGAGAAACTTCCTTCCTGTCTCGGGTGCTAATCCGCCTCAGTGTCAGCAGAGGGCTTGTGAAAAAGAAAGTGAGCTGATAAATACAGTCTCTATGATATTTTGTGGTTTTATTGTCCAGGAAGAGTTTGCACTATTGTGACTGGAGACAACAAAAAAGTTATTTATTTTCTCATATTGGGGTATTAGGCAAAGACATTCATGCCTTTGTGTACCTTCTGAACTTAGGCTTTGGAGGGACAAGTTTTGTCTCGGCCCAATAAATAAGCAAGTGCGATATGGGTGGGTGCATGTGTATGAGAGGGAGGGGAGGCCTGTGGGAAGTAGTAGCAGGGTTTGCGTCAGCAGGGTGTGGTGAGATAAGAGCTTGCTGTCTCTGCTGTGGTGACTGCCAGCCATTTGGGAGTCACTCCTAGGCGTGGATCGGTTGTGTGTGTTTGTGCGTGTTTGTGTGCTTGTGTATGTTTGTCTTAGCATTTGTGTCCAATAAACTCATGACTCCCAGCTGTCATCTGGAGGGTTGTTAAGTTCTGAAGTGCTGTGCCAGAGTTTATGTGATTTTAGTGCATATGTGACAAACTGAAATACAATACTGCCACAATTCAGAGCAATCTGTATGTGAACTGTATGTGCCTCGTCTATCCCTGTGACTCAGCATTAAAGTTGTCATAACACCAGAATAGAAGCATCAATACTGAGACCTGGTGTAATATAAAGAGTTGTAAGGATACAACCTATCATACTGTATCTCACAGTGGATCATATTGTATCATAGCTAACTTATGAGTTCCTGGGATAACTTCAGCGTGTGACTTTTATGGTAGATTTTTGAGTTAAAACGCAATTTTTTAAATTTTAGATATGGTTATTTATAATATTAAGTGCCCCCACCACATCATATTCAATCAAGATTTTTGAGAAATGTGACACCTGAAGTGATTTCGCCAAAACATGGTTGTGGTGTTATAAAGTGAAACATTTGGCATTTCCTATCATGTACTAATAATGTTTTTAGTCACTTTGTAGTCACACCAGAACTAATTTAAATGTTAAATATTCAGATATTTTGTCCATTTCAGGTACATTAAAATATTTGGTTGATCTGCGTATTATGGGACTTTCAAACTTCTGGGATGATGGCTTCATGTGGTCTATCACATTCACAGTTTATCGTAAAACACAGCCTATGGTGTACATATTTACACCTGACTGGTAGATTTGGTTTGCCCACCAGACACTGAGGCTGCTTAGGTATTGGCAGCATCATTGAGAGATCACAAGCTCGGTCACTGGTCCTGCTGCAGCTAGCAAAGGGAGCAAAGTTTGCTCTGTCTAGGTGTGTAGTATGGCCCTCCCTTTCACCAATGATGTTACAGAATTGGTGGTCAGTGTTCTCCTCCAAGAGCGTTAAACTGAGCAATAGTGCCGGTTCATGATATTACAATAATAGCCTAAAGAATGTTCAGAAAGTGCCAGAGCTTCAAACTTTTTCACTGCTGCAAGGGGAACAGGAACTTTGAGCAAGCGCTGAAGTGTCGTGTGAGACTCGCAGTATGTAAGATACATAGTGTGCGGATCATAGGGTGTAAAATATTACGTTTAGTGAGTGCGCTTTTCTGCAATTTCTCTTTTTTTTTTTTTACTTTGCTCAAAAGTACTTTCATATACAGTCATTTTAATATACTGCCGTTTAATTCGAGGCCGTCTGATTCTGATGATCTGTGTGTGATTCTGTCAAACTGGACAAAGATGGGCTAAATAATCCCAAAATTACGTTTTTATTTCAGCATTATGAAGAAATATGCATGTGTTTAGCCTTTAGCGGTTAGCTCTTCATGTCACGGCGCAGACATATATAGCATTTAGCCTGACAGAGTGAATAAATTAGCAAAAGATATTTTTGCCAATAATAATAATGACTCTGTCCGTGGTATTTTCGTCACGTCTTCCAATAGGGGAAAAACAGCTCCATCACCTAGCAGACACTTACTATGTGTTTTTAATATACATTTTTCGTGGAGTTATATTTAATTTTAGGAGTGAAAACAATGCTAAGCCAGCTCTGAGACTCATTCTGCTTCTCAGCATCTGTGTGTCAACCTCTCCTTTTGCACATGAACTAATTGTCCCCTATCTTCACATTATTTTGCTTTGTTTGATTCACCTAAAATAAAAGAAAATTCGGTGTTATTGTTGTTTAGCCTGTTGTGCATGTGTGCAACGCTGTCTTTAAATCAACACTTGTGGAATTTGTGCATGTTTATAAATTTATATATCTTCTGCGGGATACAGGAACTCCAGACATGGCTCAGGATGATCTTGTGATTCACAAAAAAACGGTGGAATTTCCATGAAAAGTTGTTTTGCTATACTGTGAAACTGATATAATGTTGAAAAATACCTAAATAGTGGCCCCAGCGTGGAGCCCTGAATTATGTAATATTGTATTCCTGATATACTATGTGCCTTCTTATGCATGTATATGTTCACTCTTTCTCACCTATCAGACTGACTGGCATTCAGATAAAGGTTTTGGTGGGAATTTTCTGTACCATGGCCATGCAGAGGTCGTGACTCGAGTTGACACCCTGCTAAAAAGGAAGGGTGGTGTTGTTGGAGACAAGGTCTTGTCTAAGTGGTGTGTTCATGCATACTGTTTGAAGAGAGAGTGTGCAAGCAAGAGCCTCTGGTAATGCAATCACCAAGGAGAGATCAGAGGGAGAGGCTGCCGACAATCAAAGGCTGTAGTATCAAAACTAGAGAGAGTGTCCTAAGCTCAGCCAGACGCTGATGTGCACAGATGAAGAACAGCAGAGTTGCTTCAAAGGCAAGCCCAGATGGAATGCAAAGTGGAGACATGTCTATAGATCAGTACTGTACACCAATCATCCATAACATTTAACATCCATTACCAAGTGACTGATCTAGTGCAGATTGTGCCACCAAAACAGCTCTGACACAGTGAGACATGGATTCTGTAAGACCTCTGAAGCTGTGATGAGGTATTTGACAACAAAATATAGCAATAGAATTGCAAGTTCTGACTCAGGTGGAGCCTCCATGGATGCAGGTAGTTTGTCCAGCACAGCACAGATGCTGTGTGGGCATTTACATCAATCAGCTACAACATTAAACCCACTGACAGGTGAAGTGAATAACACTGATTACCCCAATACAGTGTTGGTGGTGGGATATATTAGAAAGCAGATCTTGCTGATGTGTTGGAAACAGGAAATATGAGCAGTCATAAGAATCTGAGTGACATTGAAAGTTGTAATGGCTAGGCGACGGCATCGGCAAAGTTCTGGTGGGGTGTTCGAGACACGCGGTGGTTACAAGACTCAGTATAATTATTTAGGAGCAAAAGCTAGTCCATCTGGTCCAGTCCCATAGGAGAACTACTGTAGCACAAATTTCTACAGTAGTTATTCTGTAGCATAGTTAATGCTGGTTATGATGGAAAGGTGTCAGAAAACAAATTCCTGCACCATGAAGGTGCCTACAATGGGCATGAGAGCATCACAGGAAATGAAGAAGGTGGCCTGCTCTGATGATCTCCAAACTACTTAGCTTTTGAGCATCTGTGGGATGTGCTAGACAAACTAGTCTGATACATGTAGGCCCACCGTCACTACTTACAAGATTTAAAGCTCTTGAGCTTTGGGTCAAATGTTTTTTTTGGCAAAATGAAGGGGACAATATTAGGCTGGTGGTTTTAACGTTATGGCTGATCGTTGTATCTGGAAGGATTCATGATCTAATTGAACCATGGGCCTTTCACTTTTTTCACTCTGTTTGCCCCATCCTATCATATCCGTCAATTCAGGTTTTGCCTATGTGGTACTCCTGGTTTCTTCCTCAACTAAACCTGGTGATTAATTAGAGTTGAATCTGGTGTGATGACCTCTTACAGGCCTGTCACATTTTTACATAATCACCCGATTTCAGTTATTAACAGTTATCAATCTGTCCTCCATCACTGTAGCCTATTTGTTGGAAAGGTAGGCTTCATTCTATAGAGGTAAATGATGACAGAATCCATGGACTGTTTAGTGAAGGTGTTCTCAAAGAGGGCACAGCAGCGAGAGATGTGCTGGGTTTGTTACCTTTTTAAGAGAGTAAAGCAAAAATCAGATGGGAGAAAGAGTCCTTGCTCAACAGCCCAGTGTGTATGTGTGTGACCCCTCTGCCTACTCACCTCCCTCTTTTCCTCCCTCCCTTTCTCACACACACCATGCATCTGTGACCTTACATGTGTATTTTCTCTCTTTCTCTCCCCCCTCTTTCTCTCCCTCATTCTCCTGGACCGCTACGTTGGCCACATAGTGGGACGCAGCGACAGCACTGACTGGTACACAGAACAAGATGTGCCCCAGGGCCTAACAGGCTGCATTAAAATTACACTGCCCTGACATATTTTAACAACACAAACCCATATGCACACACATGCCGTCCTTCCCCCCCAAAAAAATTACCACCACTGCCAATATTAACAGCAAATGGGCGCTTAACCTGTACTAAATTTTTTCATGTCCTGAGAAAAATGTCTCTTCAACAATAGTCCCTGTTTCCTGTGCATTTTATTGGTTGCATGCTGTGCTGGAGGGGCAGTGCAATGGAAAGCAATGACAAAAATAAGATTACTTGTCAGTCAGCTGCATCATGGAGGTTAGTTCACATTTCACTCATTAGGTTTTCCATGTAACAAAAAACATACATGAGAGTTCCTGAAATGCTCATGTACTTAAAATAGTATGTTTATCTTGCATTTTTTTGGTTTCCTAATAGTTGATTTTCTAATCTCTTTTCTACTAAGTTGACCTGGCTGTATACTGAGGCCTATGATCTAACATAATCCATCTTTAGTTACTATGAGGGCTAGGCTGATTTGACCTCTGAATTCACAGAACTCAGGGGAATGTTTTTTTTTTTTTACTGAACAAGCTTTCATTGCTTACTTGCTACATAAGACTGAAAAAAAAGTATGGGAAATATGGGGAAAGAAAATAATTTTTTTTGCCAAACTGTCCTCCTTATTGAGTGATAAGGGACTGAGGTAACTTTATAGTATACTGATATATGTATTTTTTCTAATAATGGCCTGAATGGCCAAGCTGTGATGAAGAACTACATGGGCATTTATGTACTGTCGACCCACACTTCTCGAGACCCGGGCAAGATGTGTTCAGGTACATATATGCATATTTTTGAGTGACTGTTGGGCACTGAGAGACAAAATGCTCTGTTTGTGCGGTTGTCACTCCCCTCAGACAAGCTATGAATCTACCATTTGTTTGGAGCATGCATTTATTAGTGTGTGCTAGGCCTCCTTGTTGTGCTCTCTTATTTCCCCCAGCACCCCCACCCAGCTTTCCACTGACATTGACTTGGGGAGGAGCCACATTGTTGACCCCACCTTACACTGCCCCACCCCTTATGTCAAACCTGTCACACATACTCTCTTAGGCCCTACCACCTACATCCCACCATCTGGGACAGAAGGAGGGTCACGTGAGGGGCAGCTCTTGCAGTCTGGAATGTGGGCAAGGGTTTGACGTTATGGAAACTAGGTATATGGAGAGGCAAACTCCCCTCTTATCCAAAGCTGCCCAACACAGCTCTGAAAGTGACCCATCCCTGGCCCACTGGTGTTTACCCCTTGTGTGTGAGGGGGGGGTCCACTCGGGGCCTGAGCTGGGGTGAAGCACACTTGCCAGCTCAGGTTACGTGATTGTGCAATGAGCTTCTTTGAACACACACATGCAGTGCCCTTCATAGTTGACACTCTCGCTCTCTCAGGGCCTCATGTGGTACGAGTTTAGCCTCTTGCGGTTTCATTAAGCCTTGTGGTTCTTATGGACTTTCTGCTTTTAAAAAGCAAACCTCATTTGCCAAAATATAACGTCTTTATCGGTCAATGTTCAGCTGTTTGCAAAGTTTTGCTGAAATGGGAATTTTCAATTCTGGAAAGCCCCTGAAGTTCTTAGGAATTAGGTTTTGTTGAGTAGTAGTAAGTCATGTGATATTGGGCATCAGTGTTCTCCTGGAACTTTACAAACCTGCATTTACTCACTAAAGGCAGTGGTGCAGTGGGTTCCACAACAAGAACCAGAGGGTTCCTGGTTCAGTCCCAGTGTATGCCCCAGGAATGTTGACCTTTTCCTGGAGGTAAATTCAAATTAGGGCTGAAACGATTATTCGAGTAACTCGAATGATTCGTTTACAAAACATGTTCGTAAATTCTTTACGAATTCTTTGCCTCGAGGCTTCGTTTAATTCGTCACTAAAGTCCACCTGTCGCGTGTGACCCGGGGAACAAGCTATTTTTACCGCAGGGAGTAGGGTTTTTTGCACCAAAGAAGAGCACTGGTGATTCTCGCCCGCTCCCGTAGGAAGGTTTGACGATTCCCGCCCACTCTCCCGGTCATATATGAAAATTATTATTTTTAAGTTAAAAAACCATCAATGTTCTGTTATTGTAAGTTAGTGGTGCACACTGGCACTTTCACACTGGCTGTGAAAAACGAAGAGAGCCGCTAAAAGCACCTTGAGAAATACATTTGTAATCCGTATTTAAACTGTAAACAAGTTTTGACCATTTAAACAATTTTTTGACCATCAAAATGGTCAAAGTTTTTGACCATTTTGCTAAAAAAAAAATATCAATAAACAATAATTCATTCAAATTGATCAGCAACATTTAAACTCAGGAGCACAATAATAATAATAATAATAATTACAATAATAATTACAATAATAATTAATAATAACAATAATAAATAATAATAATTATAATAATTATAATAAAAATAAAAGTAATAAAATATTTAAATATCATTTTATATATTACAAACAAATCTTAAAGTGCAAAAAGACAGAGAAAATGACAAAATAGACGTTTTTGTTTTCGTTACTGTTAATAAGGATTAGGGCTGGGAAAGTTATTAACGCGTTATTTACTTAATGCCGACAATTATTTTACCGCGCGTTAACACAGGTTTTT
>JBBJLR010000024.1:3316048-3330796 GCA_037577145.1 Brachypetersius gabonensis
CTCTCTCTTGTGTGTTCCTGCAGGAGTAAAGGGTTGCTGTCCAGGTCACTAAGAAAGGACCTGACGAAGACAAGTGCTTATATAAGTACTTGCAGCAGTGGACAGGGTGTCTGACAAGCCTGCAGCTATATAGTACAATACACAGCAAGCATTGATGCATTGTGTGCTCTGACACCTTTTTATTATTAATTTATTTTTTTGCATTAATTGTTTCAGAAATGTGTGCTACTACAGCCCATTGAATGATTGGATTAGATAGGCTAACCTTCACCGCCCACGCATCGGTGAACTTTGGGTGTCCATGGCCCTTAAAAGAGTTCACAGGTTGTCCTTGTAAGAACCGCCAACAGAACCTGCTGTTTATCCCTTGTCAGAATCACCCAGATCCTTAACCTGCACTTTCTAATACTTACCACAAGAGGGCGCCAGGTGTTCATTTTTTAACTGTGAGGCTTCAGGTGTTCAGATCAAAGTCTCGAGGTTGCGTTTTCAGTTCATTTTATGGTTTTTGCACTTTTGCAGTTTTGTTGCATGGCACCTGTGAACGTGTACAGGTCTGTAGTTTTTTGAGCATTGAGTAAACCTTGTAGAGCTATAGACGATAAGACGATGGTAAATGTATTTGGTAAGATTCTGGGTAAGGAAAACTTTGTGGTAGTTTGTTCCAAAAGGTTCATTGCCCCGAGGATCCAACAAGAAAAGGTCAAAACGCAGGCTTTAAATTATTCTCTTCTCTGGCCGCAAGAGAATCATTAACATGCATTATGGCTCATTAGGAACTTAAAAAAGATCTAAAGAGGAAGAGGAAACTACATGTGTTTGTCATGCAATTCTGCAGAACTCTCTGTTTTGATAGCATGAACCTATGCATAATAAAGTTGCCGAAAATGAATTCATGCCATTACATCTGATCATGTACTGAGACACCTGGGAATCTAACCTTGTAAAAAGCTGTTAAACTAGTTTGTGTGATATGAAAATAAATACCAATATTAAAACATTAAATAATACCTAATTTAAAACGTAGTCCAGGATGAATGATTTCTTATAACTCCTTATAACACAAACTTCAATGAACTTAAATCCTGTATGCTATATAAGTGAATATGTAAATACACATTTTGTTAAATCAGGTGAACTGCTGCTGGAATTTATCTGGCAAGGGCTAGAGGCATTGAGGAGAAATCTGGTATCAAACATTTGCTCTTCAAATCAACTCACGGGCTACATAATTTTTTTTTTGCAATTACTGCGTTTATCTGTTCATGAATGTATTTTATAAGCAAAACATTCTTACTATTCAGATCAATTGTTTTAAACAGGTTTGATTATATGCCTTTTGCACAGTACTGTTTATTTTCTGTGGTCGGGGTTCCTCTGGTGGCCCTGTAGCTGTAGGCAAGATTGAAACACTCATGTAAAATAACATTTGCTCCCTTCTTAGGGAAATCTTCGCTGTGCAACAAAACCCATCTAATGTAGTGTCATGAGGAAGAGTCAGGCAAGTTATAACTGGATTTGTGTGCCGTACTAATCGGCTATGAGACCACAGGAATGAGCAGTGAAAAGTTTATCACCTATCCCTCAGGAGATAGCCTAAAGTGCTTTAAACCTTTAACAATTGTTATTTTTAACAATAACAATGAACTGATGTGCAAAAATTGTTACAGGAAATATTTCTTCGCTCACAAGCTTATGAAAAAAACAAACAACAAAATACCAAAACAAATACAAAAATAGGGTGTAATGCTTCATTCACTGCAGTGCAGGGATTTTTGTCAACTGTACAAGTGCTACAGTGTAACACTATGACAACAAGGGTGGCTCCCCACTTGAGTAATTGCTTTTTATTGTTTGGGGGATCTCAGCAGTAAATGATTTTGGCACACAGAGTAATTATTATTTTCAATGTGGGCTAAGCCCTGTCCCACCCAGTTGTATTATTTTTAACCTGCTACTTTTTTTCTTCTTGCATATGTAAGGCATGTACTCCAGAAACCGGTTCGCTGTTTTCATGTTCTCACGTCAAGCAGACTGTTTATATATCTTATGTCATTTAAAAAAGGATTTATTTAGCAAAACGTTCCCAAACACACTGCCGTATCACTGATGCTTTAACATCTAAAGATTGTCTTCTTCCAAAAAATGTCATCAAAAACAAATCCCCTCAAGATCAGCAAATAGCACTGACTGGAACAAATACATCTTCAACCCGAAGTCAAGGTTATGGTAATAATTAACTTCAGTTGGATTCCACTTCTAGGCAATCAATCAGTCTTTTAATGCCTCACCAAGTTTGCTAAGAAACTATTGCAAGACAATGGCAATTTTTTTTTTTGAAATATGACACACATTAAGAAGCCCCAACAAAGGGCCTTATTGTCCTGATTCCAAGGAAATGTTACATCTTGTGAATCTCTTCATACCAGAGAACATTCAAAAGGAACTATGTTTGGTAAAGTAATCAACTTACACCTGCTAGAAAAGAAAAGCCATTTGTGTGACATTTGATTTGTGTTTTTATTTTTGTGATTTTGCATATTCAAACAAGAAAATACCAAATTATTTTTGGTGCTTCAATTGACACATTCAGCAAACTTAAACCCTTTCAAAACAAATCCCATTTGTTCACATTAAAAATAAAATCAAAAGAGAGAGGAAAAAAACAACATATTTACAGGGTAGTTATTGTAAGTACATTATGTACAATACCTCATGGTACATCAGAGTTCCCTCCATACAGTTAGCAAAGGAAATGTACACAGGCACACAGAGAACTTTATGTCGTGAGCAGGAAGTGCTTACAAAAACTGCATAGACAAGACACTACTAGTGATCCTTGAGGCACACCAAGTGGCATGATTGTGAATGTAGCTCTATAGAGCAAAAATTTGTTCTTTGTTACCAGAAGGAGTTAATTGTGATGGTAACTAAGAAGAGTTCTAATGAACAGATTTTCTTTTTTTGTCCACTGTCCAGTAAATCTCCCCCTGTTAGCTAATGTGATCTTATTTCTACATTTCTAATTAAACATTCTTAGTAATTTGGCACAAATGTTGTTATGTGGGCTTTGATGCATGAACAAAATACATAGATAAAAATACAAGGACTGTTCTGAGAGTAACTGAAGTCAGGTTCATCTTTGGGAAAGCTGTTTGGCTGATAGCAAAAGGGTAAAACATTTAATAAATTCTTTAAAAGGTTGGATATTTTGAAGTCTACACCAGCTTTTTGGGACACATTTTATAGGTGAAATGTTGGGAACACTGGTGTCTTGCATGTCACTGTTATATAAGTTGGCGTAAATCTTGGACGTAGAGCTCAGAATAAGACAGACTGCCAAGTCGGTGATCAGAGAGAGTGATACTTGTTACTCAAGCTTCCCATTAAAAGGTTTGTGTCCATGGATACGAATCTTTGATGAAAACAAACATTACTCAGCGTTGTTTCTTAAGTACTAAGTAAACAAGTTGAGATTTTTATATAAAAGGGAGAGGAAAGAAATTCCATATAAATAGCATAGTGTTGAATACACTGCTTTCCTAAACAAAGGCCAAACCTGACTTATCATCTTTGGGGGTGGGGTTTGAAGAATCCAATGAAGCTTGATACATGTGTTTGGAGGGAAATGATTTCCAAAGGGATCTCTATCTCTTGTTATGATACATTACAGGCAAAAGGATGATATGAGCTACAGGTCTGAAAACATACAGGGAGCACTCACATACAAACATACAGTATATACAGGGTGACACGCAAAAAGATGTTCAGTTCATGTTCTACAGGCCCGGAGCTGATGCTGCTCACAAGGAATTGGCAGCTCTTTATGAAGGTAAAGGTAATTTGATCTTTATGAAGATGGTGATATATGTGCACTTAAAAATATTTCTTTAAAAGGTAGGAGGGGAAATGTCTCTCAGTTTTGGTGACGCTTCATGTGGAGCGCCAAGTGATCAGAGCGTGAGAAGCATCGGTTGCATGCGATACATTTGAATGGCTTGGCTCCTGTGTGCTTCCGGTAGTGGCGCGTGAGCTCATCAGAGCGTGCGAAACGCCAGTCACATCCTTCCCAAGTGCAGCGGTAGGGCTTCTCACCTGAAACACAGAAACAGACACACACATCATTACACTTTAATCAGGCTTTTCAACACTTGGATCATGTTGTGACTGTTCACCTGGAGGGGGTGGAAAGTTGTGGGTGGGGGAGGGTTCACAAAACAATTTCCCTAACTTCAGTATTATTAACAAAAAGTACAAAAAGTAAATAAGGTTCATAGGATTAAGTGTAATTTTCACAAAATTCATGTTAACTCAAGTTAAAATGCTTTTTATGAAACCATGATAAGCTACAATATATGGTAAAACTACATCCTTAATTTTAAGCGATTACATAAAAACTCAAGAAGAATGCTTACATGCCCAAATATTTTAGCCCTTGTTATCCCTTTTATGTTAAGCATCTGATAAACCACTGAAATCATCTAAAAATATGGGGATTCCCACAATTACATCTACACCTATTCAGAAACAAAAGTAAAACCCTCATTCATGACCATAATTAGGTGAATAGGTGTTGAGAAAACAGAAGGCTGAAAATATACCACGACATTTTAAAATGCCACTTAGAGAAGAGTTATGCGAATAGGTGCCTGTGGTTTTGAGGGCAATACACCTTGCTTGTGTAAACATAAAAGTAATTTCCATGGCTGATAAGATGTAAAGGAACAGTTTGCTATAGTGCTGGTGATTCCTAAAATGTTACAGCATAATATTCACCCATACACACACCAGTAATGTGGCTTGTCAACATAGTGCAAAACTGAAAGATAGGGAGCAAGTGTAGCGAGAGTGTGAGTGACTCAAGTGTCTACGTGTTATGGCCCAGTGGTCAGTCTCTTACACTATCGCAATGAAATATTAATCTTTGCTCACTCATTATTTACTCATTGGTTGTGTAGGACAGAATCCAAGCAATACTTTGACCCTTTATCAGATTAACGCTGGATAAATTTTCAGCCACAAAAAAGCATCTTGTCTTCTGGGTGGGACTGGTAAATATTGTCTGCTCTTTTTCCGCCTCTTTTATGTGGCATGGTCCAGCATTCGATGATGGACTGCATGTGTTTATTAGCACAAAAATGTTCGATATCATAGGAAAATTCCTAAAAAGCATAAGAGAGATTATTGAGAAGTTCACAGAACAGGTCTTTCTAAGTGTTTAGTTTTGCTCTCAGAGTTACCCACAACATATTTGGCTTTGGTATCAAGGGCAAAAGCAGGTGAAGCCCCAGAGTCAAGTGTTCACGTGAGAAATAACAGACCAAGCTACCCCTGTGCGGCTGGTGTTGGCAGGTGTGTTTGTTTAAATCCTTGTTTGTGGGGTCAAAAGCATTAACTCTACCTTCCCTCTTAAAGCTCTCCTCAAGAGGGGCTACCATCAAAAACATGCAACAAACTGAAGGTTCAGAGTCTAGTGAAATACTGACATTTTTAAAGGCCTATGGCTTTTACTGCTCCCTTCTGCCTTTGGTGTCTGCACTTAAAAGCCAAGATTGTAGAGACAATAGAGAAAGTATGACATTTAGTTAGGCGGCAGTTGTGCAGTCAATTTGTTATCACTGAGACATTTTACTGCTCTTACACACAGACAGATATTCACATGCATACAAGTATAACACACTGAAAATGTGAAAGTGGCTCTATAAAGACTATCACTGGAGTCCTCCAAGTAATTCAAGTATGTTATAAAACTATATAAAGTTTGCTCACAGATATTGTCATCTTTATGAATGTCGGTTTTACTCAGTCAGAGTAAACAGCACACTCTCTCAGAAGTGCTCACAAAAACGCAAAGGAGCATCCAAAGGACTTCAGTAGCTGATTCTGTTTGAGGTGGGTGGGCAAGAAGCAGACCTGCCAAGACAATATGCTGCTCTACATGAACGTAACTAAGCTCATCATGCTCATGTCCAAATTCATGTTTTCTTATGTTGGACTGTGATGAAAACAGATGTAACACTTTCAAGTCACACATTTGCAAGTAATATGATCAAATACACTCTGAGAAGCCTGACTGAAATTAGTTGTGAGAGAAGCAGATAACACACTGATAACACTATTACATTAAGATTTATCATGAACACCAAGTCATGGGGGTTAGGTTATATTTAGCTCCTAACTTGGCATAACATTAATCCTAAAGCCAAATGTGGTAACCACACTGCACTCTAGGAGCAACCATAATGTTTTGAACAACAATTTGTTGTCATCAAAGCTCAGTTCTGCGTATTTTAGAGATCCAAAAAAGTGTTTTTGACCCATTTTAACACAACAGGGTCAACCCTCAAGACACCAAAACATACAGTACAATTTCATCCACATGAATATAAATTTCACTTCTCCTTCAAAAATGTATTGATTATCACAAAGGAACTTTTAGGTTACACCCTCAAAAGAATTCTTTGAGGGGTTTTGGAGCAATGTTAACTAAAATAACAACCATATTTGTTCTCTCGTGAACCTTTTGTTGAATAGTCAAAAACAATTTATTTTTAAAGTGTAGAGATTGATAGTCAGCCCGAAATGTTCGGCTGATGGCTGCAAGATCCTACTTCAACCACAGGTAATTTTCTCTACTTAGCAAAGCTCTCTGACTCAGCATAGCAAAGGTGGCCATGTTTTGGAAAAATATTTAATAGACATGTTTACTTCTTTAGCTGACATGTGTAATTTGATGTACTATGGATGTACTATGAAAAGCAGTTTGCTTTGCATTTAACTATTTGTAATGCACCGGATCTCAATTTTAATTAGGTATTGTGAATCTTACATGAAGCTTTTCCCGACTGACACCTTATTCTCAAAAAAACCCCAAAGAGGGACATACTTGCCATTTATAGGACCTATTGGGAAACAATGATTTTTAGCTCACAGTTTCTGTCATTAGGTAACAAAGCAAAAAAGCCTTGGGGTAAAAGGGAATCCCTTCAAACCACTCCCATATTATTTACCAAAAGAGGAGTGACAGGGAGGTACTTTGATAATCCTACACATCACAAGACATTTGTGACTTGCTGGACCCTTGTCTACATTTTTGGAGCCATTAATGCTGCACTAGAGTGCTGGGGAGTCTCAATGAGAGAAACGGTGGGATGGCTGGGTTTCATCTTACGGAGAGCTGAGCACAGTGAAACTGCAGCACTCTTTCACTCCTCCCCCCTCAAGGTAGGCACAGAAAAAGCAGGAGGAACAGGTTTTTCCTCCACCACTCGACAATTTCCCCCTTGGGGAAGCGTGCAGGGCTTGTACGGGCATGCAGACACAATGTGTATAAAAACTGAGAAAAGAGAGTCAATTAATCTCTCCCTCCACCCTTGTCTTCTCATTCTGTCCTCATCACTGTTTCCCTTAGGCCAACTTCTCTGCTGGTGCATCTCAGTGCTTTGTGTTGGGGGTACCTAGCATGTGGTCAGGCATTTACAACTGCCTGGAACCTAGCTATACAGGTTTATGTTTTCAGTTTCTTACCTGTGTGTGTCCTCTGGTGCGCTTTCAAGTGCGAACTCTTTGTGTAAACTTTGGTGCATCCTGTCAAGAGAAAAAAAAAAAACAGTACAATGAGGCAAGGTATTGAGGCACACCTCAGTAGTGTGTACAAAAATAAGTCCGCAATACAAAAGCACGTCTGTTGCAGCGCAGGGTTGTTGCCAACCTGGGAAGTCGCAGTGGTGGATCCTCCTTTTCTCCAGTTCAGGATTATTCCTTCGATTGTACCTGGGCCCAGTAAGGACACCCTGTCCATGAGTCATCAGCACAGAGTGAGGGGTCATCTGTCCCACCTTGAGTCCGACTCTGGCCTGGTATGGTGGGGGTGGAGCGACTGTGTTAATCAGCTCTGCCTGGTTCTCAGGACTTGCTGGCTGCGAGTTGGGTGGTGATGGGGGTAGGCTGTGGGGCTGCGCTTGAGGATAGAACTGCTCAGGCATCACAAAATCACCTGATGGTGTGGTGAGGGCCACGGCATTCAGGTTGAGCATGGTCCGGCCGGCTCCATTGACGGTTTGGCTGTGGGAGAAAGTCATTGAGGTGAAATCACTGCTGCTGACAGGCATCTGGTAGACCTGCGGCTGCTGGGGGCCAATATGGAGCTCATCTGTAGTGCCCATATCAGGCTTGATAAACAGGCTGTTGACGGTCTGGGGGACACTAAAAACTGAGGTGAAGTCGGGAAGCGCCTGGCTGTTGCAAGGAGTGTCTACCCCAGGCTCAGTTTTGATTTGTGGCACCACGGGTTTGGCTGGCCGGTACAACCCTGTGCGGAGGTGTGTGGTATTCGGTAAAATCACGTTGATGTTAAGGCTGTATGGAGCAGGCTTTTCATCTGCAAAATACTCGTCCACTACGGACGCGCTCTCCCGACGGTACTTCTTGTCTGCAATGGTCGGGGATGGCATGGGTCCATTTTGGGGCAAATATTTATCCATCTCCATTGGGGTCTGAAAAGAAATATTAAAATATAGGTAATTAGTTCAACCTCTTATTCCCCATGTAAATCTCTTTAGCAAGCCTTCTTGGTGCTGAATGGGTGAGTTAATGGGAATTCCTGAGTGAGCATTCTTTACAAGGGGCTGATGCCTGGATAGTGATGATGGAACAGTCCTAGCATGGCCACATTTGAGTGTACCATTCATTTTAGTCTGTTCCATTAAAAACAACAATTACTGCCAAAAGAGGTCAAACAGACCCTGTTTTTAGTGATGCCAAGAATGAGGTGCCCTCCCTTCAGCCAGTCTACCATAGCATACATATTTGTAGAAAAGGAGACAGGGAGAGGGTAGCTCAGCAACATCCTTCAACGTTCTCTTTTGGTTCGTAGGGTGATTTGTGATTTTAGAGCCTGGTATGCATTCATGTGTCTTGGACCAGTGTTTTTTGCTTTAACAGAGCACAATACACTAAATCCAACAGAAGAACTGCAAATAGGAGTAAATAGAAACCCTACAGGTGTGGTAATCTCAAGGGACTTGAACAAAAAGCAAAACCAAAACAATGAAATGTGATAAACATAAACAATGAATGAAAATAGAACAGTGAGAAAAGCAACACATACTAAACAACTTGTTTATGAGTAACATAAGTACACTGTAGTCATCTAAAAGTGATGCGATTCTCATCATTAGGAAGAACTAAACTGAAACACAGCATTAAACTATGGGTTTCTATTTAATAAGGAAGTGAAGTTTAAGGATATCTGATAAAAAAGTAACATTTATGACCTCATATAGTAGTTGCACATTCAATTACATACTTATTATTAACCTCTAATACATGTTGAAATACATTAGATATGGCCAAAATGAATAAAATACCCCTGCATGACAAACAGTTGTGTCAAAAAGCTGAAAAAGATGTGATATGTTGAAAAGCGATGCAGATAGCTTGTGCTGTTTGAGCCTGTGCTGTCAGTATAACTGTAGATAACAAGCATTTCAACAGCATCTTTGTGTACACATATTTGACCAGTTATGTCACCTGTGAGCAAAGTATTGCTTTCCAGCATATTTCCTAAGAAACCTACTTAAGAAAGTTTCATGATTTCATATACGCACTGATTGATTCACCTCCCTGGTCACCGACTACACTAAAGATCGTTTACGGCTCATGTATGTTCAGTCAGTGTCATGGCATGTTGCAGATCTACCCATCTCTATCCTGGTATAATGCCTTCAGTTTGAGCAGAACAGCTAGGGAAAGATAAAGCTGGGTAATTAACAGAAAATGACTTTTGATTTGTTTTTTCCAGGGTCTGGCAGGAGTAGTGCCCATGCTATTAGGCATGAGTACAAACAGGCCTTGTGTTGTGGTCCTGCTGGCAGCAATAGTGACCTTGGCTGTGCCCCCTTTTGGCCCATGTGCCCGGCTCCCCCTCTGAGCACCATGGCCCGAGGGCTCTATTCATTGTGTCTTTGTGTCAGGAGAATGGAGGGCACCTGAACTCTGGCCCAAGATCCTGCAGGTTAATGATTGGAGGACATTTACAACTGTGCAGTTATGTACGGCAGGGGTTGATAACGAGCGAGGGATGGAGAGCAAGGGAATATGCGAGGGGGGAAACATAGCCGTTGGCATAAATAAACTGTTAATGTTTTTTTTCATGGCACATATGTGTTTGGCATTAAGAAAAGCCCAAAAGGACCACTTCTACACTGCAACTATTCAACTCAAGCAATGCACATAACAAGTGTAACAAACATTGGTTTGCTTTTTGTTTACTGCTCCATATAACAAGCCAGAACCATTGCTTGCTTTTCCCCCATTTAGGCGGCCAGTAGCCTAATAGTCAAAGGGCCTCATTTTTAATTGCAAAACAAATCCTCCTGTCTCTGTGCTAATGGTGTTTTATGGCCTATAAGAATGCAGAAAGATGGTTATTTGTCCACAATTCACCATAAAAAGGGCCCTGATAGGCACCTTGTCTGTTAACCAGAGCAATAACAGCACAAATCATCTATGAATGGGGGAGAAAAAACAAAACCTTTGAGACCAAAAGGATGTTTTATTGCTCCAGGGAATATAGATAATACTTGTCTCGGTTTTACAGGACATTGCCTTGTAAAGGAGTTGTTTTGGCTGATCTTCAGGACGCAGAGCATTAACGCTGACACCGCACTGGCCACAGCCACAAGCCAGACAGAGGACTAAATTACTGCAGGAGACATGACATGGCTCAGAATAGATATAATGACTCTAGGCAGCCATATCTACAGTATATCACTGAAATGAAGATCTAGGTCTAATAAGGGAAGATAAGCAGTCATGTGACAGAAACTACCAAATTTATTGCAATCACTTTTTTTGGCAATTGTTCTTACATTACAGTTGATCTCTGACTGCTATATTTGCAGCATATTGTCGTTGTTAAGACAAAACCCAAAATACATCTTAAATTTAAATTATGTTAATACAATTCATTGTGAAAAAATTGACACAGTATTAAAGGCAACTATCATTTTCAAATCATAGAAAAGTAAATAAAATCTGGCATGACCTGTGTAAAGGTGGCCACACTATAGGTCATATCTGGCACTCTAAAAAACCCCAATGACTCAGGAGTTTCACAAGCACAGGAGATACAAGGCATCAGACCTGCTGAAGGAAACGTTGCAATTGCTTAAATTCATGCATAAAACAAAAGGCAGGTTAATACTAATATACTTACGTTTCATTTCCAGGCTTTAAATTTTACACGTGCTTTGCAACAAAAATAGTTTTTTCCCACATTTAGCTTTTCAACTGTTCAACACTCCAGAAGGATACCCTGGTAATCTAAGATACCAGCAGCATTTGTAAATCATATGTGAAACAGTATATTTCTTGATATACTGGCCTCAAAAACTGTATTATTTTCCCAGATAGAGCTGATGTCATGGTACATGTAAAACAAAACATCGCTTAAGGTAAGATCATTATTAGTGTAGTGTGTAATTTAAGGGCTTCTTTGCAGTGAGAGCTCACTGATCGTAAGCACCATGGAATTTTAAAGGTGGCAGCCGGTTTTCATATGTATCGATGAGGGTCTCGAACTGTGTCTTTAAGGTCTAGAAAGAAAGCTACAGGACTCAAACTTGTCACCTGGTTGCATATTAATAAAATGAGTCATGGCAGAACAATTCTTGCTTAAAATGGTTCTTTTTTTTTTTTCCACATGTGAATCCCATAAATACACAGAACCATTTTACAGTGCATCATATGTTAAGGTGAGTTGAGTACTTTCAGTAGTATCTTAACAGACAAATAAAACGAGTAAAGCAGCATCAGTAGTAGTAATTCAATAATAATAATAATAATAATAAGAAGAAGAATAAGAAGAATAACAACAACAACAACAACAACAATGAAAATAACAACACCACCAACAAACAACAACAAAAATAATCACAGAATAAAATGCATTATTAATAGTAGCAGTATAAATATTAGAAATATATTTTCTATATTGGCACAGAATACATATATATTACTATATTCTACATTATTCTTGTTATCTACATGAATCTAGAACTCACAAATAAGTGAAGATAGAACACGGTGGGCATCACATTAGAGCCAACTGATACACAAAATAAGCTCGGAAAAGTAGCATAAAAACTACTGTTTGCATTATGGAAGGTAAATGTGCTATTAGAGACCAGAGCACTGGTAACATCGTTGTGTTTATGGTGAAGGCCTGGGCCTTGCAGCGTGCTCACCGTGGGCTTCACGTCCTCAAACACGGACGAGTCTTCGGCCCCGTCCGTGCTGGAGAGTCGAACGGGCTTCAGCTGCGTAAACACGGCCCTCTCCTCCGTGCCAGAGACGCTCACGGACACTCCAATACTTGCCATGTCGACTAAAAAGCGACGTTTTCTAACGCTCGTCCTTCTTTGATCGGCTACTAACGAGCATATAAACGTGTAAGTAAAGTACACAGTGTACTAGTAAATCCTGGAGCTCGGAACATCCACAGTTTTTTCCTCTGTCACTTCAGGTGCTCTCACCTGTGGAGAAGTACCTCATCCTAGCCCAATGGAAAGTGAAGGGAAATGAAGGTCAGCAGCCAATCAGAAGTACTGTGGGCGTGGCTCACCTGTGCGTTGGGGGGGCACTTTCTGCACAGAAAAGCAAACATTTTTTTCTTTTTCTTTTTCATTTTTTACAACAAGTACAATGTTGTATGTCTTTATCGTTGTTGTTCTATTTTTCTTTGAGTTCAGTCCATTTAGTGGATCTTTTTAAAATAAAGATTGAACAGTATTGTTTTAGTTATATTCAATATTGTTGTGCTTTCCCATTTAGGCCTTATCGATGATGAACATGTACTTGAATAAAGAACAACAGTCAAAAAGAAGACCCTGATACTGATAAAGCCAAAAGGTTCTATTGTCATATAGGCAAAGTTCTCACGGAGTAAAAGAACTTGTTAGCCTCTGTTTGCTCAGCTTGTCTCTTGGGTTGATTGACATTTTTGTGGTTGCTACTGGTAAATCACATTCAGCTATGTGCATCCTTTGGGGCTGTAATCCTGTGCTATAGAGAGGTGGCAGGCAAACAATGAATGCGCCTTGAAGAATGATGGTGAAGCCTAATTTCCATGAGTTGCAGATTCAACCGAAGCAACAAGGCAACACAAATGAGCAAACCTTCAATAACCACAGGGGCAGTATTTTATTACTGCCCAGGGAAGAGCACTTTTTCCCATCATCATTCAGATGCTCTCCTTTAGATAGAATGAAACTTTATTGATCAATGAAACAATTCAAGTGTTCCAAAATTACTTGCAAGTCAAGTCAAGTCAAAGCAAGATTATTTACATTTTCATACACAAAGGTCATCCAAAGTGCTTTACAGAAATAAAATACAAAAGAGAATAGAACAGAAGAAATAAAAGAAAGCATAGAACATCAATAAAAGGAGACTGGAAGTCCAATACAAGTGAGATTTTTTTAAAGAAGGAAAAAAAGAACAGTAAGGTTTTTAGAAGCCTTTTAAAGACACAATTGGTGCAGATATGATATTGATGTTCCAGTAGCGAGCTGCATAGTGGATGAACACCATTTCATCATGTTAAATTTCAGCTCTTTTCACAACTAGCTGAACAGCTCCTGCAGATCTAAGGAGCCTCCCAGGATTATATATATCAAAAGTTGTGTACTGACCTGGGAGCCAGTGCAATAAAATGCATCCCAATAGCTTGCATTACAGTGAAAAACATTTTTGCATTTTCCTGTAAAGTAACTATTTTGGAGATATTGCTGACATTTGGCTGCTAATGTGAGCCCTTGTAGACACGCAGACAGATTTAAAGCTTGGTCATCGTAGCATTATGCCACTACATGCTCTGCCAGATGATCTTAGCAGTAGAGATTCTTCTAAGATGTGTTGTTAAATGTCATCTCAACCCCTATCTTTATATTTACAGATAGCCAAGAAGGTGTTATAAGTTATGATATGTTTCATCAGCATATATTTACATCAGCATAATATTTTTGTGGGTGCAGACTTTTCAAAATCACTGTTTAATCCAGGTGAGGCAACAAAATGAGCTGCATTGTGATGATTGTATTCAGGGCATGTTTGAAACTGAAGACAAACACGGATTTTAAATAGCTGAGGACTGAGCAGTATATTTATCAGAGTCTTTCTAGAGAAATAATGTAGTTCATGTTTCTCAGAAGGATTTCATCATTCTTAGAAAGCCAGATTCTGAGCTTCCAGCAGGCAATATTAAGGTGAGCTTTGGAGGTGTGCACTATATGCCTGGTGCTCTACCTGGGGATTCTGTTTTGTCTGCCAAAACAATATCTTGAACTAAATCAGCTTACGCCACCAGACCCATTGATACACTTGTATAACCAAACCGACCAGTTTCATTGGCTTTTATCAGTTTAGAACAACAGGTCTGCACATAACTACAAATAAAGCCCAAGATAGGGAAGAATGGCAATATGGAAGGGTCTGTTAGACAAAACTAGATATTCTGCATTCCAGAACTCTTTGTGACAGAAGCAACCAACTTGTTCAGGGCAGATAAAATGAAAACATCTTGTATTTTTTTACTGTCTGGTCAGAGACAGTCAAACATAAAACCATATTGATTGCTTGTTTTACTTGTGTTTTTGAGTTAAGATTTACATTTACATTTATGGTATTTATCAGACGCTTTTATCCAAAGCGACTTCCATTCTCTAACTACAGGGGACAGTCTCCCTG
>JBBJLR010000024.1:3343358-3354367 GCA_037577145.1 Brachypetersius gabonensis
GTATATATATGATATATTTATATAGTAGTCATTAACTGTAAGCACATTTGGAAGATTACTCATATATATCTCATCTCATATATGTGTGTAAAATATATGAACATTACTTTGTCTGATATTTACAACCTGTTAAGAAACAATGTAATGTCATGATCAGTAATCCAAACGTATAAATTATAATTTAGTCAAGTATTATCAAAGTTTATAAGACCTGTACTTTGAATTCATCATGCACATCAATCCTTTAAAGGCACATCGAGGTGGCGAGTGAGCTTTGTCTACAGCACTGGACATACTTTATTAAAAATATCTATTAATAATAGTATATAAAAGCCTGTCTTTGTTTGGCATGAGGTCTGGCACAAGGGTCTCATTGAAAATTATTTACTGCTTTAAATCATTTCAGCTACTGGGTGCTAAAACACTATCATTATGTCCAGGACCATGTGATGTAAATCACTTAATTACTGCAATATCATATGTGCAATATAATTATTGGTCAATAATACATTTTCATTACTTAATATTACTACTGATTTTCTAATAATTGTAATAACTTAGTCCAAACTACCATTTGTGTCAATAGTTTTTCACTCAGCTGTGTTACTTATACAGTAATCCCCCAGTTTTATGTGGATCAGGAGTTGCGGAATCAGTGTCAGTGTCACATCGATAGTTGATAGTTGGACGTGGAAATGCCCACAATAACGCAGAAACTGCAAATATTCTCCACTTTTTTATTAGATTTTTTAATGGTATGTGTTTTTTTGCATTTTAATTGTAAATTATTAAGAAAATTTTAATTTACTAAGGGTAACGTATCAAGCTGAATTTAAAATTAAATTAAAGTATTTCAGATTCAGTATTTTTTTCTTGGAACCGAACTAATAATTGTTGGTGTAAACTCCTGCAAACTTGTGGAAACTGCAGATATACTTCAATTATTTATATATAATTATATAAATAATTTTTAATATAAATTCAGCTACAGTTCCATATAAAATATTTTCTTTTTGTCCTTCTTAAAGCACTGTGTTTTTATTGTTGAAATTTAAATTAAAAGAGGCTGTTGAGCTCAAGAAAATGCCCGTGCATGAAGTACAGTGCAGTCTATATACGGGTAATACCTGTACAGTAAACCCCTGCTTTTCAATGGGGGTTACATTCCAAGAGCACCCATGTATATTGAAAAACTTGTTGTGTTTTTGGTTTAAAAAATGCTTAAAAATGCCTATTTTTATAGTGTAAACCCTAAATATGCCCCTAAATATGCTCCCAGAACACTTTAATTTCATTTTAAACTTTTAAAAAAAAACAATGTAAAGGTAAATAAATAATCATAATCAGAAAACTATATTGCTTTTATAAAACCTTAGCATTAGAGGTTAGCATTAACAGCATGCAAAGACTTGTACACAAAAGAACAAGACAGCTCTCTGTGCTGATGCTCAGTTAAGTCAGGGACAATGTGGAAAATACTGGTTTATTTGTGTGTGTGCGTATGAGTGAGTAAGTGTGTGGGTGTATGAGATGGAGAGAGAGAGAAACACTGTTAGCATTAGCAGCGTGCAAAGACTCATAAACAAAAGAAACATTGAAATAACTCTCTATGTTTAGCTTACTAATACTAAAACTGAGATAACTTGAAAATTGGGGGGGGATTTAAAACACTAAAATTGTAGGACAAGACACAGAACAGACTTCTTCTTCTTTTTATGGTGGTTGACAACTTTTCAGTGTATTACTGCCACCACTGGGCCAATACTGTTCAGTTCTCAATAAAAGGCGAGGATATTTGCAGTTTTCGCATTATTGTGGGGATTTCCAGGTAAAACAATGAGTTTGGTTCTTTGAAAACACTCCACTTCACTCCCAGTCTGCGTAAAACTGGGGGATTACTGTATTTACATTCTAGCACTGCAGGAGTTCAGTGTAAACTGTACAGTACGGGCAGGGGTTTATCTTTACATTTTCATTAAGGGTATTGAGTATTAAACAGAGTTTAAATGAAATTAAAGTGTTTGGGAGCATATTTGGGGTCACATGTAGGGTTTACACTATAAAAACAGGCATTTTTACCACAACAGCCCTTGGAACGTAACTCCCACGAAAAGGGTGGGGAGGTGTGTGTGTGTGTGTGTGTGGGGGGGGGTTGTGTATATTATATTTAAGTTTTTTTGGTTCTACAGATTTTTATTAGATTTTCTTTAGAATTTATTTTATATTGTTCTTGTCTATGTGTCTCACATGTTGTGGCAGTCATCACATAAGCAATTTTCTTCCAGGATCAATAAAATAGTTCTGAAAAGTACAAATCACTGAAACCTTTTAGAATAGGCAGATGGAACAGACAGGATGGAAACCATTCAAAACAAAATACTGCAAAACAAATAAGTATCTCTTGACCTCATCTCAGTTGCATCATCTCCCTGAAAATGCAAATGATCTGCTGGTAGCTATATTGTGGACTTAGGTGTTCTCTCATCTGGCCCTGGGTTTAAAGGGTTTATACATGGATATGAAACCTGACAGTGCAAGGCTTGTTTTCCCTCATTGCAGTGCCAACACCTAACTATGGAAATCATCCAAGTCAACAGAGTGTGGGCACTTTAACCCCTTAAACCAAAGCCTTGTTTTTCATCTTAATATATATTATTTACTTATACGTTTTTACGTAATTTGAAAATGTGCATGAAACCTTTGTGAAATATGTGTCTTTTTCATCAAATCTGCAGAGTTTTTGCTCATTCTTAAAACTGGATGTTCGTAATTCATTCTTAGCTTGGACAAGTAGCTCTAGGTAAAATGTCATTTGTCCTTGAGTTATCATTCAATCCTACCCACTGGCTAAGATTCCCCCATCACACAAAACCACCAATACCAGGTTTGGCAAAGTCTGACCTTCTAGCCAGGAGAAACCTCTCAAACTTGCAAATGATTATTTGAAGAAACATCCACAAAGAGCCAGATCAAGCTAATTACCTCATTAAGAACCACTTAATAAGATGGCCTGCTTGTGTTAGGGAATGTAAAGAAATCACTACAAAATTTGCATGTCAGGGGATCTTCAGGACCAGGATGGAAAAACATTACTTAAAGATCCCAACAGTGGTTATTCCATGGCATCACAACAAGGACGCTCACCGGTGGCCTTATTTTTCAGAGTGTACTGGGTTGACCAGCATCTTTCTGTGCCTTTGGGTTTCCTTTTACATGTCCCATGTTGACATGGTGAAGGGCGTGTGGTTATGTCACCTCTGCTGCGTGGCAGCACCTGTCAGTGCACAGCACTGAGGCTTCATTGTGCCAGGGAGAGTGTGTGTGTCAGATCTCTGAGGGAGTAATGCGTGCAGTCATTGTTGTCTGAGAGCCAAAGTGGAAATCATATATCCTTGTTTCAAACACATGAAACATAACCTGCTATAAGATAGCAAGTACTGATCGAGCATTTCATCAGTGTGTATGAGATTATGGGGAAAATGTTGCTCCTCACTTCTCCCATGTGCTCAAGAGCTGTCAAGTTTATAAGAACACTCAGGGGCAAAGTGAAGCCAGTGTGCCAAAAATGTCATAACTGATCTGGAAACTAAAAACTGCTTATAGAGGCTGGGTGCAAACAGTCCAGAGAGATTAGTCCACTCTACTGTGTACATACAGTATATATACAATCTTATATATTTATAATTATAAAATATTTTGTACAGTGCACAGTTTTTAATATTATATTGGTGTTTTGTGTAGTTTTTATTCTATTGGTTGAACTTTTGTACTGTCCACTTTGCTGTTGTAACACTGAAAATTTCCAGCCCCTGGGACTAATAAAAGGTTATCTTTATTAGTCCCATGGGTAAGTGTTGCACAACCACAGATTTTTTCCCAGTCATTCAAAAGAGTAGTTGACTAGTTGTAGCTGGCGTTCCAGACGTGTATATAGTATTTTGTTAGCAGCTCCTGCCAACAGGTTCTACCAGCAAATGTTGTGTTTGGAAATATGCAATGTTAGGAGTTTCTTTTCTATCTCATACTCAGACACTGTTTAGAAAGTTCTGTGCAGCTCTGCAGTCTTATGGGAAACAAACAATCGCATATCAGTCTAAATGGTACTAGAAAGTATGCCATTCTCACCCAGCAAAGAGCACCAAGACTTTTAGTTCACGAAACTGGACTCAAAAAATTCAAGTATTCATGTATTTGGCAGAAAGCTGCTAATAGAAACGTGATTCCCTCATGTCCCGATCTCACATCACATACAGATTTTACTTTCCAAGGAACCTCAGGCAGTTACAGCAATCTCTGCTACACTCCCCCACTCCTGAAACTATTTAAATATACACTAATTTACAGCACATTAACAACTGAATCTGTAGTCTTTTTTTTATGAATCTGTAGACTTTGAAGGTCATGTTATCTTGTTTCTTGACTTGAGTAAACAGATGCTGTTTTCAAAAACCAGAAGAACATTCACCAATCAAGACATTACATAATATTGTTGATTTACTAATGAATGTTGTGAAAGTTGCAAACCCAACGCAAGTAAGATAGGGTAGGGATGAGCAATTAGGCTGCAGTCGAAAAATCGTTTTTTGCTTCAAAAGGTTCCTAATGTAGTGAAATAATCTCGAAGTATCAAGCACAAAATTTTTTAAAGGTTAAGGAAAGGTACCCCGTTAGCACAAGGTAAACTGGACCATCCTTTACAAACATCTCATAATTTCAGCAATATTTAATGTGACAGACCATTGCCATGGTTACCACATTTATATAGTACTATTATCTAAGATGTGTTTTCAGGATTCCATTTTCGAAACTGTAACCCACATGAATAATATCCACAATGCACAGAGCCTATGGATACGGATTATCTTAGAACTGTGGTTGTTATGAATTCTCCTTCACACCTTCATGGAGTTTCCCACTGAGGTCAAGGAACAGTGGATTTTTTTTATTTTACTACTTTGTTACTGGGACACTAGACAAGTTTTTTTTACTTGTACATATGCATACATACTGTCAGACAGATAAACAGATACCAGCCAAATCATGTTTTTGATCCATCTGGTTTATGAGCCTGTATTTCAGTGTGCTTTTACATTGCCTTGTTGTTTAAGTAAATTGTTTAGGTTTTGTATTTGGCAAAAAACTATACTTCACTACTTCATTCTGCTGAGCCAGTGGTTGACATAGCTAGTCAACCACTGGCTATGACAGAGACCGTCCCGCAAGCTAATAGACAACAGGTCAGGCAACAATTTTTTGCCCAATTAGTATGAGAGTCTTTAGTTGCGGGTATATGACCTCAAACGGTGGTGTCATCCTTTAACTGTCCACGCTGCCTCCTCTATCTGTCCTGACATGCTTGTTCTAAGAACCACATGTCAAACTTACTTATGTTGCGTAGTGGAAAAACATTGAATCGCCCTGGATAAGGGAGACTCTTTTGTGTTAAGGACGCATGAGGTAAAAGGCAGTTAACAGCCTAACCCTTATTTTAGAGTTGTCTTGGTAACGAAAATAACAGACAAAGGCTGAGTACATACATGTGCCTTGGCAAGTATGTCAGTACATATAAGTACATGCATGTTTGGATGGTAATGACATAATGATTTAGTGCATCACTTTTTTCAATGTAGGACATATTTGTATGCAGTGTTCCTTCTCTGAACATATCAGAATTGCTGTCTTTATGATTTGTGTTCTTATGCACTAAGTGACATGATGCTCAATTACCAGAAGCGCAAGCTTACAAGAGTGCCAAAGATGTTTGAATACAAGACATTAGATGCAGACAAACATGAAATGTACAGAAAAGGTTGGCATTTGACTTACTTCATTACTGCTTTCAGTTGTTTTATAGTAGCTAAGATGAGATTTGTGAAGTTTTGATTACAGTTAAGTGGCTATGACAATGTTCTCTTTAAGGGGGATAGTGCCCTCTTGTGTCCAGCTGAGAGGCGTTGCCTTTACTCGTTCCACCCTGACTGAAAGTATTTAACAGTTAAAAAAAAAAAAAAGTAAGGGTCTGACATTCCTTGGAGCAATAGGCTACCATACCAGATCCTTAAAAACGTTTACCTATACAGAACCATGTTTGTAAATGATATAAATGTTCTACCCCAGTTAATATTTTTCCCCCAGAACCATATCTTCAATCCAAGAACCATTAAAGAACCTTTATTTTTCACACCTAAATACTCAGTAATATTTCAGTCTGTCTAAAACCTTCAAACAGTTCTCTCAGAAGCTGTGTGGAAGCTGAATCACCTGGAGAAAGTGTAGCTGACTGCAGTCAGTTACAAGGAATTTGATGTCGTAAAGAGAAACCACACACCAAAACCATGAATCATTTCTCAATCGGTCAGAATACATAGCCAGTTCCAGCAAGTCTCATTGGAGAGAATAAAGAACAATCACATAGTTGTAGTGTTAGTGTGTAGAAGGCTTTGGAGAGATCTTAGAAGGCTTTTTGGGACAAGTCTTGGTCTTGGACATCTACTTTGCTGGAAAGTTTATCTCCAAGATCAATGGCAACCTTACAAACCAGAACTAGAATATGTTTTTATTGACCATGTAATATATCACAAAGAATTAATCATGCTAGTTACTTTTTTTATAGAAATAATATTACACTTAAAAAAAGGAATGTGTCATTTGAGCTTTCGTATATGAACTGATGTAACAATTTGTCACTGATGGGAACATTCTTTACACAATATTCAACCAGATTTAAACAGTTTTCATCACAGCTGTTGATGATAAATCTTTTTAAGAGTCATAAGGAACCAATAACAAGCTAGAGGTCAACAGCCTGTCTCACAGTAAAAGAAGAATTTGTGTTCCTGAATAGAGAAAAGATGCTATTGCCGAAACAGGATGTGACAAAAACCTAAATAGATTAAAGCTGATAGGACAGATACCAGATAACACACAGCCCGTAAAACATTATACTGGCGGAAATTGGTAATGGGAAGGATTAGTGATGTGAGCTGTTAGCAAAGCTTGGTTACCATTATACAGATCTGCAAACGCAACCACACATATAGACACACACACACACACACACTTAAATATTGAGTAGCTGATGTTCCAATCTGTTAGTCAGGTAATTTAGAAAAATCTGCTGTCACTCTCAATATATCCTGCTCTGACGCTGTACTGGGAAGGGGGTGATGGAATGGGGGTGTTTAGTAAATTCAGGCTGGAAAAAATCTGGCAAAACATGAGTTTCAATTGGCTTCTCTCAAACACAAACACACATTCACATGTTTTGTTTATAATACATGCCTTTATACTTTCATACACGTGATCCATTTGTGATACATGTAAAAGCAATTCTATGTAATGATAATGTGCTATCTCTCTCGTTTTTTCTCCCTCAAAAAATTCTCACCAGATGTCAGTATATGTCAAATATATATATATATATATGACATATAAGATCTTATCTATATAGATGTGTGTGTGTGAGTGTGTGTGTGTGTGTGATATATTTTATTATATGCTTACCCTCAGAATCTATGCTTACCCTCAGAATCCAGAAAAAAAATGCCTTTACTCATTCAGTTTTAACAAAAAGGCTTTACAAAGTTATGACGATTTTCGTTCTGAAATTGTAAGATACAGGTCCCCCAACACAGAGACACATGGACATACACACACATACATTTGCATGTGCTCATGCACACACACATACATGTTTGTGCTAGTGAAATGAAGCCTGCAACAAGCAATCACTCCAGTTCGGTTTTAGTAGTGCTGAGAGGAAATGAGGAGGGGAGGCAGCCCCAGTGTCCCCCAGGGCCTCTGGATTATAGACCCTCTCTCTGGAGGGGTCATTAGCCCGTATGATTATCTAAAGATCCAATGATCCACCACCCTCAAGCCCCCTTTACCCTCTCTCTCTTTCTCTCTGCATACTAGTTCCCTTGGGGATCAGGTGGGGGCTGAAGGGGGCAGTCAATATTGAGAGTCCTGTCATCTGGTATCACAGTTTGTTTGTGTTTGTATGCTTTCAGATAAATCAGAGACCAAAAGACTGATCTACAATGTCATAACTAACAAAAAAATGCTCTTTGTAGAGTACTCTTCTTTTAAATACATGCTTTGTTGTTTGAAACTGAAAGAGCAAAACCCTGTCCATTGGTTACTGTGGTTAACGTTGTTTTTTTCTATGTTTCTGATATTACATGGGAAAACAGATGGAATGAGATGACATGCAGTCCTCTGGTTCATCAATAATGAATTCAAAAGTACATGCATTAATTACAAAACAAAACGTATATATCTCTTTGCTCAAGTGGTTTCCTGGAAAGAAACTAGACTTCATTGCAATCAGACAGGTCTGGCATTGATGAAACCTGCTGGATAGAACATTCTTGTTGTGTTGCTTGTGTTGTACTGCTTTTAAGCACAACAAAGCCTTTATAGGAATCTTCAGATATCTGGAGATAAAGCAATGAACAGCTCCAGGGCAAGTTTCTGAGCAGGAACTTCAGACTGTGCTGTGGCAACAGGCAACCACCAGATGGCAGTAGCCAATCAGAAGTCAGGGGGTTGGCAGGACAACAAAAAGTTACCTCATGATTGTCTGGCAAAAAGCCATCTTTATATTGGGGATTGTTATTTCAGCTAATTAGCACCTGATGTTCTCTTCATTAAGATCACTCAAACAGTCCCACTGAGATACTCTTAATCTCTCGACAGCTTGTCGAAATTATGCCAAACACTGCCATGATTAAGACATCAACACATACACAAACAAAGATAATATTGCAGGCACTGACTCCCTGACATGCTTCTCATATAACAGTATATTCTTAATAAATGCTTGACATACAAATGTATAATCAGCACTGTGCCTAAAGCATGCTCAAACAAGGCATTACTCTCCTTTTGTAACAATGACTCAAATGTGTGTCTGGTATATGTTCTAACTGCATGACTTAGCTGAGTGTGAGTGCTGTGTGCTGATGAGGCCTGGCTGTCCCATCAGCTGAGTCCAACCTCTTTCCTGCATTAATCGTTCTAGGCCCATTAGTGCACATCCATTAGAGCACTTGTCTGTACACTGTTTTCCTGCCCTCCCTCACTTTAGGGCACCTCTGAGACAGACAGTGTACAGCTGACAGGACAGGAACAGGTGATTGTGTGTTTATGCCTATTTGTATGAAATCGTACAGTGTTTAGGCTTGGGACAGGATTCCCCCTCAGGGGTTCACAGAGAATCAGCTTTATCAAGATATACTCGGTTTTAATGACAAAGGTTTCTAAACATTTATTTGGGCATGTGGTTCTAGGAAATATGATGTAGGTGATGGTTATTGCAATACTAAAAAGGTTCTTCCCATTCACATACTTTTTGCAAAAATACTTCTCTACAACTGTGGTTCTCGGGCTGATCTTCAGACAGACCTCATTTTTCTTTTGAGAACCAGTTTAAGAACTGCTATGTTAAATTGTACCCAAAGCTGTTTTTGGTTTTCCTCTAAAAGCTCTTTTATTGAATTTAAAGTGTGTATTCAAATGAAGAACTGAATGGCAGTGGCCAAGTCCTTCTCTTCAGAAATTGCACTTCTGAGCATGTATAATAAAGGTGTGCTACTCCAGTCTTGCAGGGCTGGTGTCTGGTACAGTTGGGTGATTTCATGCACAAATATACTTGACTCTCATCGGTTAATTGCCAGATTTACTGGGTGCATCAGACCCTGCTGAACAACGGGCCTCTGGTACCTGAGAACCGTGTCTAGGACCCTCTTTCAAGAACTGCATAGAGACACTTTTTCCCCATTGAAATAATTAAATTCACTCAAGTATTTATCTCCAGTTTTCAATGCACTCTATTTCTTTTATAGTAAACATCAGCGCTCAATGGACCCTGCATGAATGCCTCAACATCTGAAAACCTCACAAAGCGTTTGAGGCTCCAAGATTTGTCCGGCATCTGATCAAACATGTCAAAACAACAGCTCATACGAGGAAACACGGCTCCAGGCTGGGTGCTGGAGTTTCCTTTTTGTTCCAACGTAGTGGGTGCCTGGTGTTACATAAGGCTTGCACACCTGACTATGGCACAGTGGAGACGAGGCAAAGGAACATATTCATTTCAAGCGCCAGATCAAGCCTCCTCCCTGTGGTAAAATTCCCATACAGTGTCAGCTTCTGAAGATACATTTTTCATAGGGTGCCATGTGCCTCTCTGTCACTCATAGCTGCGGGGCATTGGAACTGGAGGATAATATGAGAGGAGGAGATGGAGGGAAAAAAGTGGAGAAAGATTAAATATTAAAGTCTCACTCTTCCTCAACACCAGGAGCCACTTGTTCGGTGGTCCCAAAAGAAACGAGGTAGGAGCTCCAAGATCAAGGGTGGGGCGCAGGGGTCAGCGCCATGAGGACGTTTGGGGGAGGAGAAGAAACACACAGCCTGTCTATCAGGCAAAGCCTAATGATGTCCTGTGGTGCGACTAATCTAGAAAGCTCCTAGACCATGCACTGATCAACAGCAGATCAGAAGTCTGTACTTCTGGCATCTAAGCAGTGACTAATTGAATTCAGTGGAATGCTAATGCTAAAATGTAAAGTGGCTTGTTTGATGCAGGTTTGCATTTGAGAGGATCATCTATTACCAACAAGCAGACCTGTCAGTCAGGTAGCTGCTGAGGGAGCACACCACATACGACAGGCTGTCAACATCATGATGCCAGAGCAGGCTGACTTCACTAAGCTTCATGAAAAATGGATCCATACGTGTGAAAGAAATGCTGCCATGAAGACACACAATGGCACACAAATGCAATACAAAACAGATAATAACACTCATATCACACTTGACAACTCAAGATGGGGCTCAAACAGTGAGAACTGAGGGCAGGCTTGAGAAAAAAAGAGGGTGAGACAGAGCAAAATAGAGAGGGGGGGGGGCAAGAGATAAGAGAGAAGAGAGAAAAGAAAGAGAGAGAGAGAGAGAGAGAGAGAGAGAGAGAGAGAGAGAGAGAGAGAGAGAGAGAGAGAGAG
>JBBJLR010000024.1:3360347-3376834 GCA_037577145.1 Brachypetersius gabonensis
GAGAGAGAGAGAGAGAGAGAGAGAGAGAGAGAGAGAGAGAGAGAGAGAGAGAGAGAGAGAGAGAGAGAAATAGAGAGTTGAGAGTGCAAAGCCAGAGAGAGATACATGCTGGGCTAGTAGAACTACAACAGCATCTCAACAATTAATCTTTAGCGACTAAATAATTATTTAAATTAATTATCTATTCTTGACCTATGAATGCAGAGTTATGTCCACATGTATTGGTGGATTGGATTAATGGGTTTATGAAGTGAGAGAGTAGATTAAATCTCCAGCAACTGGTAGTTCTGAAATATATAATATGTCATATTAACAAGCATATCAGCCATAAGAGCACTGTAAGTATTCATTCCACTGCTACATGTACAGACAATTATGTGCTGCTTTCTTCTGCTTTCTGCTTTCTGGCTTTACAGTCCACAGAAATGTAAATGTAATTTGTGTCAGGGAGGTGTTCTTAAACTAGAGTAAGAGAGAGTAGACAGCAGCGAAAGGGTCTCCATTAATGGGACCCTGGCCAAAGGCCTTAAATATTGCATAGCTGACAGAATGAAACATTTCCACTTCTCCAGTCTTCCCCAAGAGCAGTGGACACGTGGACCCAAGAGCAACATGGACCTCAGGAGCAGTTTGTGAGTGACCTCTAAAGAATTTTTTTATTTTATAATGATTTGCATTAACCTGTTCTTGTCTTACGAGTGTGCATGAACATATTTATTCGTATTTTTATTAACATTAATTAGGATGCGTTAGTGTGGAAATTTAACATGAAATCAATTGAGAAAGCTTTCTGAAAATGATGGTTGTTAGTATAAACAGATAAAAATGTAGGGAATTTTTGAGGAAGTTGGAAGTGTAAAGAACTTCTACCCAAAAACATTAGCAGGTTTTATTAAGATACTTAAAATCTATATACATAAATGCTTTATTCACAGGCTTTATACAGCTACATAAAAAACCCTGATTGTGCAAAGTTTTATTAACAGGGTTAATGCAGGTTCACAAAAGATGGGAACTATATGAAAGATTCACTACCCAGTTTTTATGTATTGTAATGAGAGGTTTAAAACCTTTCATAAAGTTAGGTGATAACATAAATGTGTTATTATATAACTTGCATAACGCTAGGTGACTGTATAAAAGCTTTATTTTTTATTGTTTAATATATATTAAAGATCTTATAAACATGTTTAAGGCCAAATGACTACCAAATGACTGCAGCCCATCCCAGAGGGAAATAACTGCATGTGCTATCAGAGCTGAAAACTGTTGTGTACTTTTGTGAGGCCACCTAGTAACATCTCTCTACTATGATTCAGCTGTTTCTCCTACATATCTAATATATAATTGATGTATCTTAATATTTTGATAATGCTTAGCGGAAGCATTGATTAAACATTTAAGACAACTATAGCATCTTAAGCCACTGTAATGCTCGATAAGATGAATGCAAACATAATTACTCATACTTACCTAAGTATCTTATCATTATCTGCATGCAAATTAATATGAGGCAATTGAACTCATGCCAGTTGTGGTTATCTCTCATCAAAAACAAGTTATTTAGTTATAAACAGGACTGTATTTCTTTTTGTTTTACCGTACGTTACATGACATATCACATTTTACCATAGAGATAACAAACATATACGGACTTCCCACATGTGAAATTTGCAATACAGTACAGCCATATTAGCCACATACATAACATTTATGGGATCACATGCAAGACAGCATATAAATGTAATACTCATCTAATATTTAAGTATAGAAGTAAATAATATATGAAAATGTGTAAGGTGTTATAATGATAATAAGAACAAATATACACATTTAGTATTATAATTTGTGTAATTTGTGTTAGTACAAGATGAGTCAGATTGTACATCCACTGGGAAGTTTTTGTTTGTAAATAGAAAGACAGTAGTATAGATAGTGCCAGTTTGTCAATGGGGCTGTTTTTCTGTTGCAGAGGTGCCAGCGCCTGAGGGAGGGGTGGCCATGAGACAAAAGTCAGTTAACCACAGCAAACTCCTGGAGCTTTAGCAGATGTTCTATTACTGACTGTGCTTGACCCTACGGTGATGAGCGTTATCAGCCTCCCACTGCTTTACGCACTCAGCTACACCAGACATCTATTTTTCCTACCCTATAAAACAGTGGTGGTTGGGTTCACTAGACAGTCACTGGAGTCTTTCTAAATTGATCTGTTTGAGATTTACTAAAGCTACAGTTAAACAATATAAAAAAATTCATTCATTCATTCATTATCGTAAGTAGTTGATGCTGTAAACTGTTGTTTAAGTTTACTGAACACCAAGTAGTGCATCGACATCAAATTATAGTTAAAGTGTACACAAAATATACAGTGCATAAGGTTTTCTATAAAAAACATGTTTTGCAGTTCTAAATGCTTATCCACTAGTGTCATTATCTGGCCATCTACTGATCAATAAAAAAAATGGTTCAGACCCAGTGGGCTTATGGTGAGACTAATCTTTTCCTCAAGGGAACCCATCAATAATCCTGGTTTTAGCATGGGAAAACATTTGCATGGCTTCAAAGAGTAAAATGTTCCTCTAAACCAAGATGCCCCACTGCGTAAGGAGCTTAGAAGAAAGTTGGAAACTATCATTTCAGTATCATTACTAATACCAAAGATGGGCATGCTGTAAAAACTGCATATGTTTGGTATGTACTTGATATACTTTAACAACACTAACCACATGATTGCTGCATTTATCTAAGCTCTTTTAGCTGAACCACAACTAAACAAAGCAGGAGCCAAAACTGTCTGTCACTAAAAATATTTGCATGAGATGATTCATCAAACGGCTTGGATGTTCCTGGGAATGACTGATTTCTGCCGGTAGTTCCTCTTTTTCCGACATCTTGAGGTGATAATCTAATTTCATCAAAAGCATTGTCCCATTCCCACTTACAGTGAGGTGTTTCTTACTGCTGTTGTTATTGAACGATGGGGTTAATTAGCTCTAGGGCCCAAACATACCACCCTTTGCCTGCCTTGTATTCCACACCTGCTGCAACTGGTAAAGTGGTGGGCTTTACAATGGCAACAGATTGTGCTATTTTTTTGTCCACTGGGGTATAGTAATAGCAGGCTCCCTTTCTGCCAGAGGCTCTTATATTCATTAGTCATAAAAAAACTGTTTGTATTTTTTAGTCACTTCATGCATCTATAGTTGCTCTAAGTGGTGTGGTAATTTTTTCAAACTGTACACACACACACACTGAGATGCTGATTGTCATGTTATCTTGTTTCAAACACTGTTTTTTTTATCTGCATGCTTTTTATCCTTGCAACAAAGTGCATAACAAAGAAAAGTCAGTTAGCAGTGTGTAATTACATATAGAAATGCAACACTATGGTATTGCACTCATGCACACCTCAAACAAAGTGGATTCCTGTGAGGAGCTCAGAAAAACCCTCAGTAACTTGACCCTTGTGATCTAAGGTGGAGGAGTTTTCACAGAATACATTTAATGAAGGCCAGTACCCTTAAGGATTCACGACCAGTACTGTATGTAAACCACTTATAAGAACTATCATAAACCTACATTAACATTTATGAAGACTGATTTCAACAATCATTAGTTTTTATAACTGCTGATTTCATCAGTCTAACCCCAGACCACTGACCCTTGTTTGAATAAACGTTTATGCGTTTTATGAAAGGTTTATGTCATTTCTCGTGTACCTTCATAAATATTTATTCTGCAGTGGCAAGACAGACTCTATTCTGAAGTTCATCTTGCCACTGTGTGAGATTTAAACATTTTAATTTACTGAATATTACATTTGCTTGGCCCTGCATCCATCAGTTAACAAAAAAAGCAAAAAAACCCCACAACATATCAGATCTGTTTCCAAAACATTGGTTCTATCATGCTGGGCATGGCCTTTCCCTTTACAGATCACAAAAATCCCAATAAAACAAAGCTCAAAGATTGTCACAAAGTGTGGCTAAGTGGTGCTGATTGATCGAAAGTCGGCCAGATCAGCCGTCCCGCAGGGCTCTGCTCTGTGATCCAGGTAATGTTGGAACACGGCTGGCTGGCGGGGCCTCGCTAACAAGAGAGGACTGTCTCATCCATCTTGGGGAAGTGTTCCATGGAATGTATTGATCCAAAAGGGGAGCAAATCCCAGAAAAGCTGTTCCTTGATGGACCCCTGACTCGGGACCACGTGGCAACAAGGCTCTAGAGACGCCACTCTGCAGCCCTGAGACGACACAGAACACCGTGGGACTCAGTGGGTGATGATCTGAGAAGATGTCACTGAGCTTTAATACTCCTCCAGCACTGCTGACCTCCATTATCTGGCTAAGCGGATTCACCTCAGGGCCTCTAAGTAGAATCAGGGTAGACAAATTTCCAGTACCCAGTCAATAACATTCACAAGTAATCAGGAGCCCAGCGAGGTGCACATGGACACATATTGGCACATACGTCAACAAAACCACATCAGCAGATTTGAAAATAATACCCGCCATTAATCAGAGATCATTATCGCAAACCACAGGTTTGCTCTTATAGTTGGCCACATTAGCAGTCAGTTCAGTGGTGAATGGAACATGAGGGACCAACCATAGACAGCTATACTCATTAGTGACCAACCATCCAAAAATTAGCTTGCCATGCAATTATCAACCCTCAGATTTAAACGGCACAGAGGTGTATTAGGCCAATAGTATGTACAGGTTTGCCTATATTGGGGGTTCAGAAATTTACACATACATGTCAAATTTTCACTGAGAAAGTACTGGACCTTTCTGGTTTATTTCAGAACATTGAAATAAACTCCATGAAGAAATACATTCACTTTGGAAACAAATGGGTTTTATTTTTGTTTTTTTCCCCCCCTGTGTTTATAATGACTGATGGATAATCTGCTCATGTCTATTACAATACAATTTTGTGCTGGCAAACATGGAGACATGACTCCTGCATCATTCAAATTCAAACTTTAGCATTTATCATGTAACAATAAAATGCATTTCTTCATGACAAGAATGAATGAAAAAGAATTATGTCACAGAAACCTGTGTCAATCACACTTCAAAATTTTTACATAAAATAAAAAATCATTATTTTTGCCAATGTCAAACACATTTTTATCTCCTTAAAATCAGTCATAACATTACCATCTGTCCTGCTAAAATGTTGCTTTTTTAATGATGCAGGGTTGTTTTTATCTCAGCGTAAAATATTCAAATTGAGACGTAGCCCTAGTATGTCAGAGAGTGCTGAGACTTCAGGGATAACAATATTCCAGGAAAAGAAACTGACCCCAAGCGTGCCGTGAAGGCAGATGTGACAAACCGCTACAAACTTCCAGTATGTTATCTCCAAAGTCAATCAGTTAGGTCACCCCTGGGGGTTCCTCATGAAAAGAATAAACAACAAAGGCCCAAAGCAGGCACATAGACAGTGGACAGGATACTGAACTGAACAGAAAAGTTCAAATAGCCCGCCAACACACAGATCTGCAACTCACCTGACACCAAAGGAGAAAAGACAATGCAGGACGCCACGCGTCAGCAATAGAGAGGGTCTACCTCAACAGAGGACTAGTAACAGGAGAAAAGAAAAGTGTGGAGAAAGAATAAAGAAAAAAGATTGGATTTTCTATTCATTGACAGGTTTCAAAGTGGCAGCCCAAAGGAGATAGAAACATGCGCACATCCACCATTTGCCTGTCTTTCTCTCATCACATTCCGTTTTGTCTGCAGAACTTGATATATGACTCCCAGAAGCACAGCAGGTGAGTTCGAGTGGAGGAGAAAGGCAGTTGATGTTGTCTAATTGCTCATAGTTGTGAGATTTGAATGTGCTTAACATACACATGCATACACATTTAAAAGTCGCAAGTGCCTTCTGAAAGATGGTCTACCCAAGTTTGTTATTAAGAAAATATTTAATATTAGTTTGGCACAGGAACATGTGAAACCCCCACTAAAATGCAAGCCTGTAGCTCTTGTTTCAGACATGTTTGTGGTCTCCTCTCTTCATACAAACCAACTTATCATAGATCACAGAAACACTCTAATTTAATAGAAAATGGCAAGACTGTAAACTTCCTTTCAAAAGTTCAGGAACAACCAGCTTTTCAAGATATTTCCATACAAATGATCATGTTTTGTTCATCAATCTGAAATCAATTAACAAGGGCATCTGAAGATAACAATGATACATTTGTAGTAATTTTTGACAGTGGTACATTAAGAATAATGCTAAAGCCTGTATATTTTATTTGTTTGCTGGAAATGTCAGCCATCATCCACACTAAAAGTTTAAAAGTTTTCAACATGTGCTTATAACAGTACAAGTAAAATGTGAAATAACAGAAACATGAAATAGAAAATATGTGAAGGTGAATTGTTAAAAATAAAAGTAATAAATGTTGCTGTTGTATTTATTTTGAACTGACAGGCTGTGCAAGTGTGAAATAATGCTAAAACCAGGGCTTCAAACTAGTTGGAGGAGTAGATTTCAAAAACCAGAAACATACATAGACTTTGTATAATTTCACCTGAACTGGCTTATTATTAAAGTCTTATATCTACATGTCTTTCAATCAACTGTATATCTGAAGCAATAATTTTAGGCACATTGTAGCTAACTAGCCTTTGTTCATCCAGTTTCTGGATGAACAAAGGTAAATTTGCCTTACTATAAATGTTTTCTCAGCATAAAACTCAATTTTACATTTTCTCTAATAATAGTTAGGCATTAACAATACATGCAACAAGAGTGAAACTGCATGTCATCAAACCAATCATTGGCAGGCATACAGTGTAATTAACCACTGCATGCAGAGGAGGCCAAGCATGAGCTCAAAGTGTAGTGGACTGACACTGAGTGTTAATGACTCGTGTGCATGAACTCATGTTGGTCCAGCATTGTGCTGCACTTGTAGTTGGCTGCAGTGGTCCTGCAGGTTCCATTGTGTCTCCACCCCCATCCCCTGCTGGGAACAAGGCCTGGAGGTCAAAGGGGAAACAATGCACCAAAAGAGAAGACTACAGCTGCCCCCCTTTATCCCCACCCTCTCTGAGCCAAATACAGCTTTGTGTCTACTCACAGATACCCAGGGAAGAGCTGACATACAGCATCACACACAAACACACATTGTTTTGGGCTATGTGGGCTGTTGTGTAATGAATCTAGGCTAAGCTGGTAATTAGGAGGGGACAAGTTCCCCCCGTGGCCCAAGCCTGGTCACTCAGACTTGGCCCACAGTGCCAGTTCCCCAGATGACAGAAGTTCACGTGACTCTGGTGGGGCAGCCCTGGAGGCAGAGGGTCCCCCGACGCCCATCATATGGCATGCCCCGAAGGGATGGAGAAAAGAGCAAGAGAACTGAGATAGTCATTACAGGATCTGGCCAATAAAACTAAAGCTTAAAGTGCTGCTTAAAGTGGCTTTCCCCCAGGATAACAACCTCACTTATCCACCTCATGCTCTTTTTTCTTTCGGTTGTTCATTTGAGGACAATTTGCAATGTTAGAATTCAAACATTTCAGGTGTTTACACCAACTTTTTTGCATTTTTTTAAACATGAATTTGATGCAACATTTAATCACTGGTAAAGTTTTATAACTTACTGTTCTCTCTGCTGTCCAATATGGGCAATGTGTGGAAAGTCTCAAAAGTAGCTGATTGTGAAATTGTTTTTTGTGATATCTCAAAACCCAGCACTTACAAATATTTGTCTATTTGTCCCAAAGTAATTTAGCACTACCCATTCATGCCAAAGTCCTTGTGAGTATTTTAGGCTGGAGTGCTTTTTGAAAGAAACAGCCAGCTAGAACCAAACTTATTTACATGTGGCTGTGAAAACAGTTTCTTAAATTTGTATGTAAATTTCTATAAAGTTATTTTATTGAAGAGAAATAAACTAAAGTAAAGACCCTTTTGTCTTAAAGTGTTCACATAATGAAAAAGGTAGCAGATGTTTTTAAATAAAGTAGAAAATGACAATAAAAAATAGAGATGAGTATGTTGAGTATGTTTATTTTTCAACAGCAATCTATATAATTATGCATTTTTTGGAGGGGAAGGGATATAATACATGAAAACAATGTAAGATATGGACACTTTTGCTATAGGTTGAAAAAAAAAAGTAATTCATTAACCAAGAACTACATTTTATGCCGCTTTATTCTTCATTAAGGCTAATGTAGCCAAACAGAGCAGCAGAAACGTGCTTGTAATCAGACTTAAAAAAATGCAGACATACACACAACAAGCTTGAGTTAAGAGAAGCATGCTTTTTGTTATTTGTTCTCAAAAACTTTTTGTTCAGCGGTTTCAAAAATACAACGCACAGATGCGCAATGTGCAATTAATGTCAATGCTCCCTCATAAAACACAGATCCATCCAAATATAGACGGATGGCAGAAGAATATCACTTTCCATGTTGGTCAGGCAAAAAAAATGTGCTATGAGAAAGAAAGAGTGGGTGGTTGAGGTGTTGAAAAATGTTCAATGGTATTTTTGAAACGAACAATTGAACAAATTGTGACACACAGTCATGAGAAAGAATGAAAATAAAGGAGAAATGACAACAACCAGACATCCATCATCTGTCACACTGAATGTTTTTATACAAATCTGAATGCTCTTTTAACAGACTTCACTTTTTCCTTCCTTAGAAACTTCTCAGAAAACAAACTCACTCTTACTCTTCAGGGATACCAAGATGAATTGTGTTACAGTTCTCAGTTTACTGGATGAAATACTTCCAAATATAACTATCATTATCAATAAACTGTGATTCAATTTGTATTGCAACCTGACCAGCTGCAGTTTTTTTCCTACTGATTTAGTAAAGTCATCATATCAGATTATCTGAATATTTGTTTATCTCACTGTATAGAGTATACAATCTCTACATCCAAACATTTTTACACACTCATTCAATGGCACACACAAGTTGTGTAATCTCTATAGAAAAGCAGTAATATGGAGTTGCCCCCCTACCCCATTTTAATTCTCTTAATTTCAGATACACACAATTGGTTAAATGACCTTGTAGATTTTTATATCTTGTAGATATTTATATACAAATGTCAATATGGTGCATTATTTCTATTTACATGTCAGAACAAAACAAAATATGAATCTGAGCATTAAGTATTCACTGTTTAGAACTGAACAAATCCATGCAATGGTAGAGTGCAGCAAGAAATTCTGAACCCAACTTTATTCTAAGTAAGTTCAACAGTCAATCACACTGCCTAATCACTACACAAAGCCCCTCCATAACTATTTGCGTCCCTACACAGCTAATGCAGCTCATGTTGAGAACCTGCTGAAGCCGCTGGCGTGGTAAAGTTTACTGAGAGGTGGAGGGATTGCCCCACTGCCCTCTGGAATGCCCTCCTGATTGTGAGAAAATGTAATGAAGCAGGACTATTCATTATACATCAGCAACATCATTTATTCATCTCCCCTCTCTGTCTGTAAACATGCCTACAGCCTCTGATCGGCACTGCCACGACCCATGCTTGTGTTGTGTGTGTGCTTGTGTGTTTGTGTGGGTTTGTGTGTGTTTGAAGAAGGACTGTGTGCTTAAACCTTAGCCTCCTGTCTTGTTATATCACATTTCTTACTCTGTGCCTGTCTGCAATTGTTCAAAATTATTGATGGTAGTCTCTGAAATCAGTGAGGACACTGTGAGTCGGGCTGCATAAATTATTTAGGCAAAAAGTCAAAATGATTATTCGTTTGCTTGTCAGGTTAAACTGTGCTGCAACACAGGACACTGTGTCTGTGTGTGTGTGTGTGTGTGTGTATGTGTGTGTGTGTAAGCAGAGATACTGTAGCATGATACAAGGATAGCCATACTTTTCATAAATGACAAAATGTCACCAAATGAACATCTCAATCAACTAAACCCATGGCCAAAGCTATTAACCATAAAATAAACTGAATCACTATAAGTAATTATTAGTAATTAAAACATGATTTTTAAGTTGCATGCAAGGTTGTATTTCTACCTGGAAGCAGTTCAAAAGAAAAAACAAATCCTAGTAGTGATAAAAAAACAAACAAAAACATTGCATGTAGTAGGTGGTCTTATGAGTGATTACACAAGAATGGTCACTATTGACTTAATGATTATTCTGTTAGTGTGTCCCTGTGTCCATTCAACCAACATCTAAATACACAAAAACTTCATATACATGCAAACTTCATAAACAAACAAACTGTTATTAACACTACTTCATACACCAATCAGCCATTGCATTGTAACCACCTGAAATTGTGTGGGACCCCCTTCTGCAAACTGGCTAAGATCAGTGGAGACATGGACTCTACAAGACCTCTGAAAGTGTCTATTTGGCAACAACAGGTACTTCAGCACCTCCTGCACATACTTGATCAGAATGAGATCTGCAATAAACACAAGCTCTAGTGCATTGTGTGTTCTGACAGCCATCTATCAAAGCCAGCATTAACCTCTTGCTAAAGCTATAGTATCATTCTGTGAGGTAGGACCTGATGGGTGCCCATGACCCTGTCGCTGGTTCACCAGTCATTCTTCCTTGGACCACTTTTGTTAGATACTGACCATTGGATACCGGGAGCACTTCACAAGACCTGTCATTTTGGAGATGGACTGGCTACCTGTCCAGAGTGTTTCTTTGCTCCTTGCCATGCTGCCCGGTTGCCTAGGCTCCAGCACCATCCAACCTCCCCCAGCAATATTATTTCGTTTGTGTTAAAGATTTTCTTTTATTGTTACATAAGTTTTATCTTTCTGCATACTGCAGATATATTTCAGATAGGCACTCGCCCCCATTCATTTATTTCCATAGACTAACAGTACAAGATGTCAAGATGGTGATTGGATACCACTGGTGCACTTTTTTCTATGTCAGTGACCAGGGCTCCACTTTCATTCAGAATTAGAACTACATTTGCCATTAGAATTTGAATTACAATGTTCACTGGATACCTCTGAAAAAAAACAAAAAAACATTTATATATTAATATGGGGGTAAGAATGTATAGGAAACATTTCAGACCACAAGAAACAGTTTTTCAACAGTCACATTATACACATTACATTAATAAAATAAATCGGGACTAAATGATTATTGCTAAAACTTCTAAAAGGCACTGTGGCAGCGAATGTGGCACACAGACCGTGTGGTGGACAGCTGTGATAACCACATAACCTGATTTCACATTATTAGCTTGCCAAGGGAAAATCCTAATCATTTTAAATCAAATGGTGCACTTCGTGGCTGGAGCACTATGGCCTTCAATTACTGAACCTGGAATTGCTATAGTATTAACTGTTCCCCACAGCCGTCTCCTCCAGTAAATAGAGGCCTTGGTGATGCTTCAACATGCTTCAAATTATTGTCAATGCACTTTCTCTTAATGGCCTAAGAAGTGCTGATATCTACAAAAAGACAAACATTAATGCACCAGTGAGTGAAAGGAGTTCAGCATTGGAGGGGATGTTACCTGCTTTTCAAACACTTTGAAAGTCCTTGAGAGAGGAAAAAAAAAGATACATGATACAATAACATCTGAATAGTGTACTACTTAAATGACAGCTAAAAAATTTCTTTTGATCAATGAAGTTTAGAGTCCTTGGTTAAATGCTAATGTATATAGGCTACAAAGGATACATTTACAGTTAACTAAATGCATCTAATGAATAATGGAATAAAAATGGAATAAACATGAATAGTAAATTGTTTTTCTCTTGAGAAGCTCATGTTAACTGTCATTGCCTACTTTCTATAGCTAGCAGAGGTAGAGGGCTCAGTGAAGCTCTGAAGATAGTTTTTTACTGTAAATCTGAACACTTCTGTCAAGTTGACTGCAGTGAGGGGTACAATATGTTTTATGTTCCACATATATAATTCTGACACTGCTTGATGAGTTAATGAAGAACAGTTAATAAAAGTAAAAATAGTCTGAGGTCCAAAGTGATTGGTATTCAGAGCCAACATTTCAAAAATCTGCCTTTCAGTGACTTACTTATTATTTCTAGCAGCCCCAGTCCCTGACTATGGAAAAGGGGAAAAGCTAGAGAGAGCTGAGAGTGCAAAGCCAGTGCCACATTGCCCTCTGGTATCTCCTTTAAGTGGAGGAGGCTTTTCCCTGTTTTCTCTCTTTACCTTGCTCGTCATGAAAAATTCACGACTCCATTCCCGGCTAATTGTTAGCTACATGACAGAGTGTGCTGCCTGGCGGAATTAAATTAACCCATTAGCCAGTGCCTCCATCAAAGCAAAGAACCTAGTGAGTGTATGAGCAGAATTTTAGATTTTGTTTTCAAATGACCTGAATAACAAAACATTTGGAGGGTTCGCTCAGAATCCAGCTAATTAAAGTCCTCTTGGACGTGCATCTTTAAATGTGGTAACAACTTTAACGTATGGCAGTTCAAAGATTATGCAAAGCCCCAAATAACTTTACAGTGCCTAGCACTCCCACACATTAGTGATGAGCTTCCCGCCCTTCACGTTCAATCACATCCACTCAAACTGGGTCATATTCAAACACAACGAACGTGTCGCTTCTGTTTCACCAAGGGAGTTGAGTGAGCTGATTTGATTCCTGTCTGTCTTCATTGTCACTGATTATTAAGCAAGTCATCATCAGCAACATCCCCAAGTGGAGAAAAGGAAACACGGGGACAGTGCATTAATTGGCAGCTCAGTACTCAGTGGTGTCGCAGATTGTGAAAACACGATCACCATGTCACAGCTTAGGTCAGTGATGAGATATTGACAGGCAGAAATGCCCTACTTAGTCCCCACTTTATGCTGGGTGACACGGGAACCTGCTGAAGGTTTCAAGTGGCAGACACATGAGAGGAGAGAATGAGATCTGAAGGCACATGCATAACCTGCCCTATCAAGTGTCTGAAGACACTCGAAAGCACACTTCACATTATATTAATATGGTGATGATTAGTTGACAAAATCAATTATTAGCATTCTTGATCAGGCGCACTCTCTGTCAGGGAAAAAAGGATGAATGAGAGCATAGTACTCAAAAATGAGTGTAATGTCCTTTATACTAGTCAAAATGAAGTACTCGAGTATCTTATTTCTGGGATTTTTCAGGATCCTGTGTACAGTAAACTAAACAATCGCTTGACTATTAGACCTTTTCTTTGGGTCACAAATATAAAACCACAGTGAGGAAAATGCCTTTATGATCATGCTAATATCTGCTAACGCCCCTATGGAATTTTTGTTATGGTTTAGCACGTACCTAATAGCATTGCACAAATCTGTAGTATTTTCAATATTATTTTTTGTTATATATATATTATATATTTTTTTTATTCAATCATTTACCATTTATAGTTTGCTTTGGAGTGAAGGGGCAAGTCAGATTCACCCTTTTGGTCAAAAGGATTTATTACGATTCTGAGCTCATATATTTTATGTAGATTTTCTAGAGTGATTAGAGTGATTTTTTCCAGTAAAAAAAGAATATTTGTGCCAAAAAATCATCTAGAGGGCCATGAGGGTTCCCCTCTGTTAGATATGCATTAACTAGTATCAGAATCAAGAAAAAGACTTCAGGCAGGACCAGTTTTAGTGGCTCATGCCTTCAACATCTGAAGGGGGACATTAAATGTGTCACAGTTGTCTGTCTTCTCACATGGGGAAGTAAAGACAGGGTCACTGGAGACCTGTCTCTGGCTCTTTCTCTGCTGGGCTCAGAACCAGAACAGAGCTCCAGTCTACTGACCTGTTTCGTGGCAGTCCAGGGGAATCCACATCTGACAAAAGAAACCGCCGCATTCCACCACTAATTAAGACTCATCCTCATTAGGCCTCTGTTCTCAGACATCTTTCGCTGACTCCAAAATGTCTCTCTGCTGTTTGCTCTCTCTCTCTCTGCTTTATGACTTCAAATCTGTTGTGGTGAGTGGGTAAAGTGGTTAAATCTGATAAATGAAGCAATCTTTAAATATTAATTATGCATTAATTACATTCATAAGACAAAACAAACTCCCGGTTAAAGATTCATGAGGAGCCAGCTTGGTTTACTTCCTATTCCTTTGTCCAATGCAACTGCAGTGAGTAACAGGGCTAGGGAGGGATTTTGTTTTCATGCAAAACAGAAGAAAATGCAGCTATTGCATTCCTTCATCTCTGCATTTCCTTGGAAGAAAAGGAGTGAAATGAGACCTAAAAGTAGACCCAAATTGAAAAGATGTCCATAAGCTTCTCTGACCTTTGACCTTTCTTTCCCCAATCCTAATCTTATATTACTATATGTGCGGGGCAACGTGACCCCATAATGTGCTTCCGACCTTGAGCAGTGGTGGATGCATTTTTGTTTCTGCCTCTGTTAGCTCTGTTAAAGCACAGGAACAAAGCTGGGGTCTAGGAGTAGAGCTTATTCTGGTACAATTTAATGCCAGTCAGTGCATCCCAGTGCATCCCAGTGCATCCCATCACATCTTGTCATCTCTAGGATCACACATATTTTTCAACTGCTGACGATAGCACTTTTTGAGTAAGAGGAAACCAAAAACAAACACAACAAACACAACAGAAACCTAACACTACTTCCTGTAATCTTCCTCTCCACCCCTCACCCCTAAGCTCTCTCTCTCGCTCTCTCTCCTTCAGAGTTCAGCCTACCTCCCTGCTCTAATAAATATTTCACAGGTGGAAAGTTTAGTAAACAGAGGCGTAGGGGGGCTGTAGTTGCCGAAGAGATGGATTGCCAAGGGAACAGGTGAAGGGTGTGTTGGGATCACCCTTATTGGTAGTTGTTGCTTCTAGGGAATGTAATTGAGCCAAGTTCAATGTGCTTCCTAATAAAGTAATACATGTCAATCACACTCAACTCTGTACAGCTGTAATGATTCTTGAATGCTGGTCTCTAACAATAGAATAGGATGCAATAGAATACAATAGAATTTTTAACATTATTATTGTCATAATGAAGTCTGTATCCTCTGAATTTAGAGAAAGAAAGATCATTTCAAAGTAACCATAATAATTATTAATAATGAAGTTTTGGAACATTTTCATTGGTCATTCATGTTCAAATCTTCACACAGTTTAAAGTGGTAGAATTTCATTATAACAGTGACGACTCTTTTCAGAACCAGTGGGGCAGTGTTGGTGAGTGATGCAGTGAAACTGAACATATACTACAGACGTGTGATTATAGACCATCAATCTTCTTTTTGAAGGAATGATCAAAGGCCTGTGGCCTAATGAGAGCAAATCATCTGAGTTACACTGCTGCTGCAGATGTTTCTTTTTCTTTCAAAGCAGAAACTTTTTATATTACTTCAGAACTATTATATAGGCGGTACTGTTTTCATTTTGATCATACTGCGATAATTTGCCTGACCTTTAATCTCCATATTTACAGTACTGACACGTAACCATCATTACGTTGTTAACAACAATAAATGTGTGTGTTTGTGTGTGAGAGAGAGAGAGTGTGTGTGTGTCTGTTCTGTTCTGAACAAAAATGACAAAGAACTACTTCTTACAAGATTTTTCATACTCACACACTCACATTTTCTTTTAGGAACCATACATTGAAAGGTTCTTTAGAGAACCAAAAGTGCTACTTATTTGACACAACTCCAGTGAACCCTTTACACCGCCTTAATTTACGAGAGTTATTGTGGTTAGTGAGAGGAATTGAACGAGAGAGGGCCAAAGTCTGTGTGTGAGCGCGTCGTTGGGGGTGGTGTGCAGGGTGCAAACGCAGTGACAGCAGTGAGATCCATGCTGAAACACTAGCCGACCCCGGCGGGCCAGCCACACAGGCTGCGAGTGGGCCCTAGCTCTGGGGAGGATAATTGGAGCAGTGCAGGCAACATATGGCCAAGCAGGGGAGCCTGCTGCTGCAGCAGCTGTGGACTGGTGCTGGAGATCAGAAGCACATTAAAGAGACTGTCCCCCTCCCTGCCCCCCTTACTCACTCTGCCCTCCCTCACTCTCTACTCCTCCTCCTGCTCCCATCCTCTCTCTCTGCAAACACTTATTTAAATGACAGCTCTTAACTGACCCACCAACCCTCCCTCCACCATCCCCGCTCGCATGCCCCCGGGCAGCTCTTAATGCAGAGGTAGCATGAGAGATAGAGGGGGGGGGGGGGGGGGGGGGATGGGGGGGTGCCACTAAACTTTTCTTTTTTCATCTCTCTCACTTTGCTCTCCCTTTCCATTTTGCCAATCTTGCTAAGATGTAGATGGTGTGAAAGTGATGGTTTGCTATTTTTCATCTTCTCTTTCAGTACCTGTCATCACTTGCCTCTAAAACTAGTGAACAGTGAACAGCAAAGTTGATGTGAAATATATGAGGCTTCCTGTGGAACCATAAGCACATCAGACCGGCTTGGGAGTTCAGAAATGAAGAGCAGTAACATCTCTTACACACACACACACACACACACACACACACACACACACACACACACACACACACACACACACACACAC
>JBBJLR010000024.1:3411265-3421684 GCA_037577145.1 Brachypetersius gabonensis
ATAGATAGATAGATAGATAGATAGATAGATAGATAGATAGATAGATAGATAGATAGATAGATAGGTAGGTAGGTAGACAGACAGATAGATAGATAGAACTTTTTTCTATCCGTCCAGGAGCGAGTGGCCCTAAACGCTGCAGGAATCAAATATGAGTAAACACAGTCCTGGCGTCCCTCACCAATTGTTATTCATAGAGGGGATAAATATTTCATATCTTCTAAGGATACCTTTTGTTAACAGAATTACCCAACAAGCGCCCCGCCATGAATTCGATTTCTGCGCGCGGTGCCAGTGGGCGCGCGCGGGCCCGGCCTGGCCCACTAAGACGGGCAACTTATAATAAAGGGGGCAGGACACCGGGGTCCACTCTGGCCTTGCTGATCTCGAAGCCTTCTAATCCTCACCAATAGACCCAGACACTCCTTCCCTCACTCTTTCAGGCCATGAATAATGGATTGATAAGCTAATAAGTGGGTAAACAATGAGGATTTGAAGCTCCCTGTAATTACTGCAGCTCTGCAGCCGTGGTCAGGGAGGATGTGTGTGTGGGGTGAGTGAGGTGGTGGTGGTGGTCGGGGGTGGGGGGTCCTCGGGTTTAACGAGACGTAAATCTACGTTTGGTGAAAAGCACAAAAACAGCAAATAACATGATTGTATGTAGTTATAATGCAAACATATGAGCAGCATGAATATATTAGTGCGAGTTTCACCCGTATCTATCATCCGTATCTGTTGAAGCTACAAAGAGAAAAAGACTGTTGATTTGGTGTGAAATTTAAAACAGCCCCGGTACTTCTTTCACAAGCTGTAATAAAACTCATATTGTTTTTAACAGGTCAGGACTGAGGCCTGCAGTGTTCTGAGAGAGAAACAGGCACATCCATTAAGGCTTTAAACGGAACACAGTGATGACTCGAGCTCAGATTAAAATCTGATATGTGTGGGGACCAGAGCTGACGGAAGGAATTTGAATTCCTGGAGCGAGGTCAGTCACTCACCTCAGTAATTGACGGAGAAGCGGAGAGCAAAGGGAGGCTTTTGATCCTCCTCAACACGGCCCATTAAAAGACCCAATTAGGCAGCCAAAGCTAAATATTAGCTCCGGTTTAAAACCGTAGCACGCGAGCCACGAGCTGACAACCCGGAGAACCCACTTTGCCTCTCACACAGACCGCCTCATTTCTGATAACTTTATTTCAAGGCGCCCACAGTGCACTTCTACAGGACACTCTTAATAAACAGATTCTAGGCTATTTTTGTAATTATAATGCTGGTGATGATGATGATGATAGTAATAATAATAATAATAATAATAATAATAAGCATAATAATAGTAATTATTATTATTATTATTAGTAGTAGTAGTCGTAGTCGTAGTAGTAGTAGTAGTAGTAGTAGTAGTAGTAGGAGCAGTGGTAGTAGTAGTAGGAGCAGTGGTAGTAGTAGTAGTAGTAGTAGCAGCAGTGGTAGGTTCTAGATATCACTTACATCACACCACACACATGACTACACTTGTAAGTCACGAAACGTTTAGAACGTTGGAATTTTTAGATATTATGGCTGGTGTTCATTTGGTGAATGATGCAGAAAATTCTCTTTTTCTCAGAAAAGAATCGCCCCCCAATTAAAACAAGAAGGGCGTTGGAAAACTGCTCGAGCGTCTCTACACCAAACGCTGAGCCTCGCGTGTGGAGGCTGCGTATTATACTGGATTTAATATTAATGGATTTTATAAGCTTGACGCTAGCATATTCATGAGAACCTTCTAATGGAGGCAAAGCGAAACAGAGCTAATGCCCAGTGACAGTATTGATAGGTTTAAATCTGTCAGCACACTTCCCCACTGGTTCATAACATCACAAAGCTTTGACTTTTTCACTGTAAAAAAATAAAAATAACAAATAAGTAAGGAGACCTTGGCAAAAGGGGAAGGGAAATATATACTTCTGTGCTAATTGAACTGCTTTCTGTTTGTTGGAAATATAAGATATAAATATAATATAAGGGGAAAATCTACTTGGGAAATACCTTTTGTGAATTTGCAAGTTTCAAAAAATGTAAGTTTCACCTTTGACATTTATTAAAAAACAGAAAACCCAAAAGCAAAGTGGCCATCCATTTTAAGCACTAAAAATGGAATAAAAGCAAATAGAAAGATTTAATGTTTAGTGAAAGTTTTGTTCCTCTTTTAAAAAGGCACATGGATTAGGGTAAAGGTGGGTAAATCATTGTGAAGTGTTGTGTTTGGAGGATAAAGAGAAGAGATGGTGCTGCAGAATAGCTCTCACATCCTCTTTGATTATCAAAGGCCCTTGAGTGCAGTAATGTACCTCTATATTAGCATGTTTTCCTGGATGCCACAGGCTAGTGCTCTGCCATGCCTTTGACATGTCAGAACGCATAACAGCTATACGTGCACATATAAAAGAGGGGGTGTGTGTGTGTGTGTGTGTGTGTGTGTGTGTGTGTGTGTGTGTGTGTGTGTATCAAAAATAGAACCATACTCAGACAACTTTACTGAAAAAAAATGTTGCAACAACTGCACACTCACACAAAGAGGCAAACAGATAAGAATAATATTAAAAACATTAAAATTAATATAAAGTCAAAAAAATTAAACTCTCCAGAAAAAACATGAACTATGTACACATACTGTAAAGTAAGCAGCTGGGCACACCAACAAATGTGTATAAAATGTATGTGACAATGAGAACTGAGAGCAGAAAAACTGGGAGAAAATATGTGTTTATTTCACCCAGCACAAACATGCCCTTACAGCTTTGTTGTACTTTAGTATTAATGTCACATTTTGTCACATGAGCTGATGTAGAGATATTACATATTTCAAAACCTAGAAAATGTGATACCATTGTTTGACTCTACATCATAAAAATTGAATCATGCAAAGCGCCTGTAGCTGAGGAGAGGCAAGTCTCATTTTGCAGAAATGAGGCAAAGAAAGGATATTTCCATCTTGTTTCATGACAGTATGCAAGATTTATATTAGCAGAGAATCAGCTACATATTCCGGTAAATATTTCAGGTCTCTTTACTCAAGTAATCTTTCTAACAAAGTGTTCGTTCACACTCAACATGAGTGCTCGAGTCATTGGAAAATGAAAAATTCTAATTCAAATCTGAAACTCTGCTTGATGTCTGAAACAAGTTGATCCTTGCATGCACTAATACATTTTTATACCACTAACTGAGAGTTGTTCCATGCTGAGTATGTGCGTACATAGATAGCAAAAAGATGTTTTAGTATAATGAGTATGTATGAATTTTTGGAATCTGTGGGAGGAGTTGAGGCTATAGAGGATCAGTATATAAGCCCTATTTCATTTGGGTTGTTTTCTGTATAGCTCCTAACCCTTTGGACAAGTCAAACTAAGCCCAGAAGGCCCAAGATGAAATGAATGGACCAAGCAAGGGAGTAGAGAACATCTCTGGGCATATCAACTAGACTAGGTTACTCTGAGCTGCTTCTCAAGATGTCTCTAAAAATAAACAATGTACAAGAACGAGGAGCAGCAGAAAAAGCATCCAAAGGAATGCAAGCCACAGAAAGAGGCAGCAAGTGAGCCATGAAGGATTAAAAAAATACTAAAAAGGAGAGCAGAATAAGAATTCCCTTTACCTTTTCTCGTACTCCCACCCCCATTATTTCTCCTGCGTTACTTTCTTCTGAAATCACCCCGAGGCTAAGCACTCTCCTGGGTGGCTAGCCTGGAGCCTGCCTTGTTTTCACACACTAGTAATAATTTCACTGGCAGAGAATGAAGGCTTTTAAAAGATCGTCCCCCCACAAGCTCCCCCTTTTCTCGACCAGGCCCTTTTTGGTGTAACTGTATGTGCCTTGCAACATCTGCACTCATCTCTCATCTCCAAATTCTGATCAGCCCTCAAGTCGGCCCTTGTATGCACCATTCTCTCTGGCTCTCAGGCATAGCCTCTTCAGTCACTCTTCTTCACTCCCTAAGATGGTTCACTCAAGGCCTTCATCAGAAACAGGACTGCTGGACTACTGTTCATCTACGTTTCCTATAAAAAGACACTGAGAAGGCAAGTGGACCTGGGGGTAGGGGCTGGGGTTTGTGGTGGGGTTGATATTGAGCCTTTTGTGGATTCAGCGCAGTCTGCTGTCCAATTTGAAGCTGCCGCCTTCCGTATGCAGTTTTATGCCTCCGCCTACACATCGGGTCTTCTCTCCTGACATGATTTTTTAATCTTGCCGTATCAGCCATCCACTACAATCTAGGCAGCAGGAGTCTGAGTTTGAGAGACTCGAGTGTTGTGTTCTGGGCTCAAGGCCAGTAGCTAATATAGTGGAACAGTGGCTTGGCTGACTTCAGACAAGTGTTTTCCAAGACAAAACAGCTTAACAAACGATCAAACTTCTCATATTTCTTTCTGCTCAATCATAATTCCAAAACAGTGAAACCTACAATGACATTTTTTCTTTGTAAAGGAAGAAGTTCACACAAGACCCAAAATCTTGGTAACCATTGCCATTTCCATTCTTTGGCAGAGAGATTGCAACCAAATTTTGTGTAACATTTTTTCTTAAAGTGATTTAAATGCGCAAACCAGTCATGATGAAGAAACTTTACTCTTAGTTTGAAGAGAACAGTGAGCATAAATTACAAAAAACAAATAGAAAAACTGAACACTGAGAACGTACTTCTCCAAGTTCCTTGGAGATTTAGTTTTTGATACAAATAAAGCTTTCTCATCAAAGATACTGAGAGACAAGTGTGTGCCAACCAAACATTCACATGCCATAAAGGGGTGGTTCTCTACCTGTACATGAGATGACAGACTGTCATTGTTTGGTGTGCAGTGATGGCTACAGCTTCGCTGTTTGTGGTGTCCCAAGTGGTATCAAATAAACTCCAAGAAGGGCGACAAATGCTAGGGGAATTGATCGCTACTACGGTGTGAAGTCTAGTGAACGATGTGTGTAACACAAATGCGTATTGATCTTGATGCCCGCTTCGCGACAGCAGAAGTGGGTAGCCACCACTGTCCTGCCACTGAAAGAAAGATCTTTTATTTAGCTGCTCCTCCAGTCAGCTCCTGCTCATGAATTATGCAGCTGTAGGCCCCTGTAACAAGCTCCAGCTCAACTCTACACCTTGTGTGTGGCTTAAAATATAGATAAAAGCTGAACAGTGAGCTACAAACGCCATGTTTTTTCTCTCCTCAGGACAGAAGAAAGTCAGTGAAGGAAGAGGTCCACTGCAATTAAGAGAGGCTGCTGCACAGTAGGTCTAGAGCAGCTCTCTCCCCAGGTTGCTCTGGAGGGAGAGGGCCAATACACTTGCTTCATGAATTGAACAAAATCAACAACAGAGGATTATTTGCTGTTGTCTGATGCTACTTATCAGATTATTGAACAAGTCTATGATGATTCACATTATGTAATGCTGCTGATGTAACACATTGTTCATTCAAAGAAAGAATGAGGTACATAAAACCATGCCGTAGCTTCAGAACTGCCACAATGAAAAAGCTAAATCTTTGCGTCTTGACTGTTGAATGGCACTTTTGTTGGCTGAAAGCTCCTGATGTCACACCACCTGTAATCACCAGGTAAAAAGATGGCCTCTAGGAGTTGTGACCCTAGCTCATTATGTCTTCTTTATGAATTTTTATTGCACCACCTAGTGAATCATATCAGTATGATCAGTATGAATCAAATCCAGAGCTTCACCAATCAATATCTTGTGACATAAAGTTTTGGCAGCATCTTTGGATGAAATTTTGTCCATAGGGGGACATGTTTCAATATTTCAAATTTCTTAAATGGTCGCCAACCGGCAATAACAGTTTCAATAACCAATGAATACATGTGTGAATGGGTAATCTTAATTACATTTTGTATGCATGCAGAAGCTGCAGAATTTCAAACAATGCCACAGAATGTCACCTCCACAAATTACTACACTTTTCCCTCTACTTTTCTAGTGTATTTTGGTAATTTCTTTGAAATTCATTTTGTCTCATGAAACATTTACAAAATAAAAAATTCCACAAAATTTCACTAAATAAAATACACAGCAAACCTTTTAGTCTATTATTGCCACAAGCAAAAACACTTGCAATACAACAATTAAATCACATCATATCATTGTATTTTACTTATTCTCCCAACTTCTGTGGCAGTCATATTAGGCACTGCAATTGTAATTGTGGAAAATAAGTAAGACTGTAACTCTTTGTGTCCCCAAATACGCCACAGATCCCAGCCTTGGAATCCAGTAGCAAAGGGGAAGAAGTGGCTGAACAACAGTGTACATACATTTTTCTTTCCTTTTTCTCCCTAATTATTCTGTGTAGGCTCAATCCCACAGAAGGATGTGACCAAAATACAATCAAACAAGTTCCATGAGTCAGGGTTTTGGGTCAAATTCATGTGGATAAGTTAAATTTAAATAGGATAAAAGTTAAAAACTAAATCACATACATACATCTTTTTTGTGGATGTGATAAAAAATGGAATAATTAAGGGGCTGATGGCAAAAATGTCAGTGGTGTAAAACCATAAAAACACAATATCAACTAAAAAAGGTTCCCAAATGAACACCCAGCACCCGAAAATATTCAACTAGTAAGGTATAATCTCACAATAGAGCATTTAATGATAAATAAAAGCAACACAACACCATTGTTCAAAATAGTAATCTGGGAAATCATGCCATTTAAGTCAAAATCTTGAAGTGTCAAGTTGGTTTAACCATCATTCTAGGAGTAATTATTTAATTATTTTAAAATATTTCACAGAGAAGGACCCCTTATAACCATAACTGCTGCCTGTGAATTATGGTGCACAGGTTTGTCACGCATTTGCTTTAAAAATATGCATACATATTCATACCAAGGTCATGTTCTTACATGTCTGTTATATAGATTAATATTTGAATTTAGGTTTCAAATGTTGTAACCAGTTGGACAACATATTAGGTGCTTCTTTCAAACAAGGCTTATCACTGAGATCAAGTAAACAGAGATCCTGCTGCAACGACCACTTACCTTGCAAAAACCCACTCATTCTCACTCACACACACAAACACACACAATAGGATATGTTTTTACCTTGATTTGTTGTCAGATATTTCTTCTGAAATCACAAAAGAAGACAAGTTCATCTTGAGAATTCCTGTTGTCAGATGCTTTTTTTCTTTACACTGAAATAAAATACAACACCAGGTCCAGTTGACCTTGTTGACCAGCATGCTTGATTTTCAGTGTCAAGTTCTTCAACAAAAAATTGCCTTTGATTTTGAAAGCAACATGGTCAGATGGAGTAACTGGTTTGTGTCAATAAGGGTAATTCATATTTTTCATAAAATATGTTATACAGATAATAAAACACATTTTTTTAACACATTTTTATATAATTTCACAAAGTGAAATTTTTCTCTCTCTAAAAACATGGATGTTTTCAGTACATATTCTGCATAGTATTGTGAAACCAAACACCATTTTTATGTTTAGGACCGATTCTAATAAAATCTATTCTTATGTGGTATTTTTAAGTGAAGCAATCATTTTAATTAAATGCCCTTAAAAGCACTTTAGGTTGATAAAATGTGTAATTTAAAGTGCACTCGGTTTTACTTTTTGTAAAAATGGTGGAAATGTATTTCAAATGACATGAAACAAACAATGTGGAACTGCAGTATGTTACTAGTTAGGCATGTCCTCTGCTGAAGTGGGTAGGCCCAAAGCACTTTTTAGGCAACAGCTTCATAACCATTTAGTCTAAAATAATGACATTTGTCTGGCAAGTTGGCCTCTAGGAGTTGTGCAACTCTAGTTCATTATGACACATCTGTTTATTGCATTACCAAGTGAATAATGTCAATAGCTATGGCTTAAGGTAACACTTAAGATAACATTTTGAAACTCCTTAAATTCCAACAGGCAATAATAATTCAGCAACCAATGCATGCCTTTGTGAATGGGCAATTTTAATTACATTTTGTACACACTTTGTATGTGTCTACAGCATGTTGAAGCAATTTTTTTTCATACAAATTTGACAAAAATGTCACTAAAACTAGTTACATTTCCCCTCTATTTTTGTTCTACATTTTTGTTCTACTTAAACAATTGATTTTGTCTTATGCAACATTAGCAAAATATATTTTATATATTCATATTTCTACTATGATTAACTTTTAGTCCATTAATACCACAAATACTCTCATCTATAGCACAATCATTAAAAACGTATTTTCTGTTCTGGTCATATTATGCACTGCAGTAAAGTCCATTTATTTTTGTCAAGTGTGAGATGGGCATATGAGGAACAAAATTGCCAAGGCCCATCTATGTGTAGCTTTACACAGAGCTAAAATACACATAGCTTCATTTGTTCAGCGCCCCTGGCTAACCACTATGATTTAGAACAGAACTACTTCAGCTCAGCGTGTCACTTCTAGATGTCCACCTGGTTGGGGAGGGAGGTCAAGCAGGGATTCAAAGAGCACCAACTGGCCTCCAGGTACGAGATACAAGGGGATCTTTTGAGCATTTTCACTACTCAGTACGTGTGGAATGACAGTGTGAGACATCATAATTTTTTTGCTGAAGCTGTTGAGAAAATGTCAACATACCTTAAGAGAAAACCCTTAGCAGAAACACATTTAGAGAATTACAATCCAGTTTGGTGTATCTAAATGTTTTACCAATAAACCAATTTTCTGGTCACACACATTTATCCAATATAAATGTATTAACCATGCAAAAATGATTTACCAAGAAATGTGCCTTTAAGAGTAGAGATGTGACCCAAATAAAATGAGTGAGCCTTTTCCCAGCACTGATCATTCCAATCATCACTAGATTTTATTTTTACATAAATTAACCATATAATGAACTCCAAAGATAAATAAAACATAGCTAAGCAATGAATTCATACAGATCCAATGGTGTTTTTCTGATTTATTGATCACTCCGTATACAATAATAGACAATATTAATCATCAATGAGACAATATTAGTGTCTTACATATACATTACATATCGGAGCAGGACAATAATTTCTTAAGAAAATGATTGGCATGATATTGTATCATATAGCTAAGCATATCATCAAGAGCACATAGAGTTATTATGGAGAGGGCCAGTGTGTTTCTGGGTTCACTAAGAATGAATAAAATAGAACAGTGTCTAATTAAACCACTAAAGCAGTTATTTAACAATACTATGTTAGTAATTGATTAGTAAAATCAATAGGAATCAAATGGAAATTCTGTAAGATGCTGATTACATTGAAGAGAAAGGAGAGCTAATCATCTGAATAAATATATCATGCCTTTGATGAAAAACTATGACAAGAAATGCTGTCTGAATTCTGGCAAAAACTGCCCATCACATGTTTGCAACAGAAGCCACATCAAGAATTTAGAAGAGCAAAGGCTATCGGACCATATTCCAGAGTCTGAAAAACATATTTTTAAAAAATGGCACAAAAATGTTCTTTGTTTGACATTTTATGGGACAAGTCTAATTGCCAGAATGAAATAAGCTTGTTGAGGAAACATGTTGAGTGCTCTCAGATCTGCAAAAAGAATTATGAATACATTACCATCTTTTAAGTACTTTCTCTCACTCTAGCCTGTCCATCTCTGACTGACACTGATGATGAAATACATAGCCATTTTTTCGGCGTGTAGGCTGGATTTTCACATCTGATTATGGCGAGTGAGTTCCAGCAGCCACTGCCTGCTCAAGCTATGTTTCTCCACTGAGACAATGAGCTGAGTCCATTTTGTCAGTATGACAGAGAAGCTCTAGGGAGAAGCTGCCTAAGTCAAGCTGTTCAGGGATCAGCAAAACCAACTTCAGATCGAGCCTCACCATGTGTCTTCAAGTCCAGGTTTGCCATCGTCCTTCAACACCAGGACTTTTTCTGCTTTGTGCCTCAGTGGGGAGCGGTCCAGATGTGTAGCTGCAGCATGGGGACGTTGACCCCAGACCAATCTGTCACTGTGAATGTGTATAGCGCCTAAGTGGGCTCAACAGGGTAAGGCCCAGTTTTTCTCCCTGTGGGCTCAGCAGACAGCTGTGATAGACAGAACCCATTAGTTGAGGCCATCTAGATAAAGAACACTGGTGGGGCTGCAGGTCTCACAGACACTGGACTGTTGATATCACAGAATTAATTTAATGCAATAGTGAGTTACTTTTTTTACTTTTTTTTTTTGCCTTACTAGGCATTTTGCACGCAGCTCCTTTCTCTAACCCTTTCAGCATTATTTTGTTCAAGTTCAACATCACCATCACAAGCACTGTCTTGTCCAACCACTCCTCTCAAATAGCACTCACACAGTACTCTCTCTCTCTCTTTCTCTCTCTCTCCCTCTCTCTCTCTCTCTCTCTCTCTCTCTCTCACACACACCCACATAC
>JBBJLR010000024.1:3423960-3442330 GCA_037577145.1 Brachypetersius gabonensis
TCTCTCTCTCTCTCTCTCTCTCTCTCTCTCTCTCTCTCACACACACACACATACACACACACACACACACACACATATATACAAGTATGCTCTGACCACCCAGCATGCTGTGGTCTAGAGTGGAGGCACGTTCATCTCCGTCACCTGCAGCAACACTACTTGCGCTGAATTATTAATCCTTAATATCATTATGTAGTCACTACTTGTCATAACAATCTTGGCGGGCAGAGAGAAACTCAATCTGCTGCAGCCCACACAGACAATGCCTATTAATTATTAATATGGACTAATTGGCTACAGGATTTGTGGGGCACAGTTACTTTTGTTCTTCTCACTGCCTGTGCTGCTCCTTCAAGAAACAATATTATCAGAGGCCAACCTCCCCCTCGGCCCCATGTCAGAGAATTAGCAGCCGTGTTGCCCCTCTCCCTCTCCCTCCCTCCCCTACCTCTTCTGGAGAATTGATGATACATTTTTTCAGACTTCTGCCCTTTTGGTAAGTGCACCAGCCTGACACTGGATGCTGGATAATTAATTTAAGACAAGGTGCTAATTTTACAGCCCAGTTCAATGCAGTAACTACCACCTCTAAGACTATACATTTTCTGAATGGTCCATGTCTTTGTAACCAGTGAATTCAAACAGATAGGAGGCCTAAGGATTATTTTAGTAGGATTAGTGTCAAATAACATGCTATTTTAGCCCCTTAAAAGCTGCTTTGAAATAAGTTATGAATTAACTTTTGACTCTGCATCTCCTGAATTGGTTGACCTGGAAGTGATATTGATCTTTCTGCTCAGCGTTGCTGTATAGCATGTTTGTCCCTGGACATGGCGTGCTTTGAATTGAGAATAAGGAGACATAAGGGGGCATAAAATATTTCTTCACTGGAAAGCAAATGTCCCTAATTAAGAAGCAAATCAATTTAAATGTCACTGAGTGCAAAGAGGACAGTATGTCTATTATAACCTTTCTTGGCAAAAAGTCAGTTAATTAGTGCAGGGACCAAAACAGATTAAATTTTTTATCCAGCTTACCCAATACCTTCCTCATACTAAAAAACTCTAAGTTCCTTATCCTCATCTTCAAAGGCTTGAGATATTGACCTTTCAGCTCCTCTCACCAGGAAAATATAGTATTCCACACAATGCTTCCTTTCCCCAACATGGACTTCTCAGTAGCAGCAGACATGACCAGCCTTGCTAACCAAGGCACCCAAACCAAGAGGGAGTCATTCTGAGGTCTTGGCTATATTGGCTTGTGCACAAACAGTGTGTCTGTTGGAGCAGGAGAGAATGAGATTTTTGTTTTAGCATTCATATAAATGCAGTATCTTTGCAAAATTACGACAGTTAGTTGACCTGCTGTGTTTTGACTCTTCACTGAAAGGACTGCATCATTAACCAACCCCTGTATTTGGGTGTCATCCATTTTGCATGACACTGCAACCTGTATGACATGACTATTTACTCACTGGCTTGACAGTGATGTCAGATTTAGTCAAAGTTAAGAGTGTGTGTCGGACACACTATGTGCAATCACTGGAGGATCAGAGCATGCCGGCTGAGTGACAGTTATCCCGAAGGCCTCAACGACAGCGGCTGTAGCTCCACAAGCAGGCAGATCGTCAGCGCCCAGTCAAAGCAGCTGCTGTTGAGCAGAGGACAAAGAAATGACTCACTGAAAACGTAAGGATAAAGCAGCCTCTTTTCTGTCCATGTGTAAGATCATAATATGGTGAAAAGCTAACTCATCTCTGACTGCTCACATTTACAATATTTAAAATATTGTTGGCAAAATGAGACTGCCTGCATTTTTAATGAACTGAGTCTTTCTGAAAAATTAAAGCTTGGTACAATGGTATCGTTGCCCAAGACTTCAGCTCTCATCTTGTCACTGCCTTTCCTTTACAACTTCAGCTTGAAGTGATCTGCTCGTAGGATGATATAATCAAAAAAGGATTAAAGAAACAGAATTTATAATAATATGAAAGCCAGCAAGCAAAATTTAGCTGAAATACAAGTCCTGTGTTCCGCATTTCTTAATTGTTTGTCTTAAGTGGACTGATGGGACCATGTTGCTCGGTCTGCTTCAGTATGCCAGTGGCATCATTCCTGTCACAGGACGTCCTATATGCTGAGTGCCGACTCAACCTCCCTGAGTGGCTTCCCATGTGACCCCCCTCTCCAGCACATTCTCCACCCAACCCACCCCCGACAGACAGAGGGGACCCACTCAAATGATGTGCAAATTCCACCCCCTGCTCCCCAATGGAATAACCATGTCACAATAAAGAGCTTCTATCCCTACTAATCTGCTTTTTAGGAGCCATCATGAATGCTCATTTCCATAATCGAGTCGACAGGTGTGGAGAGGGTGAAAGAGCACAGACGAAGGAACAGAGGAAGAAGGTGAAAACAGTGAGACGAAGAGAGTGAGGTAGGGGGTGGACAAGTAATGGGCAGGAGAGTGAACGTTCCGTTTTCTCCGTTTTTTCCCCCTACTTGTGAAAATTCTTGGGCTTTGGGCACACGGCCCTGATTGGAGCTGACAGTCACACCTGCCGCCACCCCCCGCCCCCACACATCCATCAGCAATTACCACACTGACCTGGGTCCCAAGGACCTGGTCACATTTTAAAAGCCTGGGCCAGTTCTCTCTCTCTCTCTCTTTTGCATATGGCATGTCACTCAAAGTGCAATGCGTCAAAGACATTAGAGCTCAGGGCCAAGACCTGAGCCGGCACTCACATTAGCGCCAGCATGCAGAGTGGGCTCCCGAGCAGCCCTCATTCCATCAGGCACCTCCCAGGCCTGCTAATTGAAGCCCCTTTTAGATTCCCTACGAGAACCACCATGATCATCAAATGCAAGGGTCCAAGAGATGGAATGTACTCTGTCTCTAATATAGACTGGATTTGGATATGTGAAGGTCATTGGGCTCCAGGGTGAAGGATCTGCTGTTCTCTCATTCTCTGTCATGAAAATTGTTAAGAGAAAATGATTCAAGACATCGAATATAAGCTGTGGTTCAAAGAAATGAAGCTGAGTCTTGTTTTAAAGCCGGTTTCCGATGTCTGATACCAAACAACTACTTCTAGATGTGTTTGATTTTATTAATTCTGTAAGTACACTGGTTGCATTATTAATCGCCACCATGGTGGAATACAAGATCCTAGCTGCTAAAAGCTCATGTGATATGCTGAATGTTTTATTGCATTTTAGCTAATAGTTGTGGTGGAAAAAAAATTAAGTCAACGAAGGTGCATGCAAAAAAAACTACTCACAAGCATTAAAAAATTATTTAAAACAATAGGACCAAGACCACAGAAAGAGGATCCTTCCATATCCTGTTTTTAAACTATGGTAAAACCCTTGACACTGTCCCTAGTCACTAGATATGTCTTGTGGCGGAGGTTAGATGGAGTGGTGGCCCTCTCTGCAGGATGTGTGCCCACTCTGCCATCTCTGAGAATTACTTCCCCCTCCATGTTCCTGAGGAAACTCGAAGGAACCAGAGGCCTTTCCCAGAGGGACACATTAACAAGCCCATCTAGTTAAATTGAGCTCCAGCATTACCTAATGTGCTCGCCAACTCCATGGGTAGGAGACAGCACATCCATAATTGATCACATGTGCATCTTTTTTTCTGAGACAGCTCAGGCTAACAGAATGGGTAGCTTTGTTCTGAGCAAGCTAAGTTAAAGTGAAGAATTTTATTTTCTCATTTGTCTTTCATAAAGACAAGGTTTGCATGGATCGATCATCGCCCCGTGTCAGAGGGCTGGGTGCTGCAATGCTCATTTCTCTCTGCAGATATCAATGTGCTTCATCTCCACTGCAGTTAGAGTGCATTTGCATTTCACACAGGCCACTGGAGATTTGATGAAGTTTCTATATCCACAAGCTTCTGTACCACCCTCATCTCTAGATGATGCAGCCAAGGCCAGCAGAGCAAAGATCTTGTTTGGTTGGAAAGATTCTGACTACATTTGGTGGTTTTACACCACACACTAAAACAGAGCTGATTTGCTATTCCAATTTTGATCATCTAAATCATCATTTCACAATGTAAGGCTGTCTTAGATTTTTTTCAGGCACAGCTTTCAGAGGAGCAGTACTCATTTTTATATAGTTTTATGTTGCCCTTATTTTTTAAATATTCAAAAATGTACATTTAAAAACAAAAAATAGAATACGGGAATCAAAGCAAAAGTGCTGGAAATACACTACCTTCTATAGTCTGGAACCACATGTCATGGAATAAGTTTTGTTAATTTATAAATACAAATAACATGATACAATGAATGTTATAAACTGAAAGGATTAATTTTTTAAGACAAAATTACTTGTTTTGTGAATGTTTTGGCAAATGTTAGGCCAATTTTCATTGATCAAATCTGCTGTGAGATTTGATCACCTCTTTTAAAACATGAGGCAAGTTGGACATTAATTTTGTTAGAACTTCAGGTTATGTGCTATATAGCCAACTTTCTTCATTGTTGTAGCAGAATACATAATTAAATTCTACATTTATCTGCAACTATACTGGTTTATATATACTATTAACTATACTGGTTTAATAAAACAATGGTTTTGTACTGTCTATTATTAATTGCAAATTTCAAAATTTTAAAGTCAGTGTACTTAATGTCTCTCTCCTCAAATTATCTCCCAGGTTGCTGCAGATAATGGAAAATAAACAAAAACAAAAAATAGACGCTCCATTGTGCAGTCACTTTCAATCGTTTTTTAATTGTTTTATTTTTATAACTAAGCTAGATACCTAAAATATTTTAGATAATATAGAAGTTTAAACACAGTGTAATTATCTATTTATGTATTTATTATTTATTTTAACAATAACTTTTAGAGGTCATTTCATTGTGGTAGCTTAGATTTTTATCTGTGTATGGCAGAGCATTTACATTTGCACGTAAAGACAGGAGACAAAAACAGAACCACAAACAAAAGGGAATAATAAAGTAGATGTGGTATAAGACATCAGAAATGGGGATATACAAACAGAGTACAGCCTATGCAAATTATTTAAAGCCATTTTCCTCAACATGTGATAATTATAGTGTTTTTCTGCCATCAAAGTTAACATTAGATTAAATGCAAACAAACAAGAAAGCAGTAAAAAAATATCAGGATTTGTTTAGTTTTTAAAAGTAGTTAATATTCTGTGAGGATAACACATGTTCACAGTAAAGATTTATGTATAATTGGGTCAGAGGGTGATATTTCATGATACAGCTACTAGCCAGTCAAATAAAAAAATTGGCTAAATCAGCAATTTCATTTTCACTTTCAGTACAGTACAAGGGTTATATTCCATCATCCTGCTGCTTGTTTAACTGAGATCTAGACAAGGTGCAACACTCACACTGTAGTAGATTTGAAGATGTCTGTATATTTATGATAGAAGTTTCTGTGCCTGGGTTCTACCTGTCAGATTCTATCACAGAACCCATATCCATACAGGGATCCACAAACACCACTCAAGAGTGGTGTTCCAAGCTACAAGCCTGAGAGACACTGTGGGCACGTGCCAGGGCCCTATTGATTAGTTAGCATAGCCTTGTCTTGGCTTATCCCATCTAAATGGGGAATTAAAGCTAACTGTCACCTTTTTGTGCAGAAAAACTCATCAATATTTCATTGCCTCCCTAGTCGTTCCCCATAGCGTGTGCGGCACGCCCCCTCCCTTCTCGTCCCATCCTGTCTCATTACCAACTGCTTTGACGGTGATCCCAGTGTGTCGACCATGTAAATAAACACCTCCTCAAAGTGGAACACTATCCCCTTCTTCTAAACAGCTGGTTGAACCCTACAAACAAGAGGACTTCCGTAAGCCCTAGTTGTAGCACCAAGTTCTTGAAGCTTATCTCCATACTCCATCCTGCTGGAATCCACCACTGATTAGAAAAAAATACACATTCATTCCATTTAATACATTTCCAGTCGACATGGTAATTGGGGTGTAATGACTTGAAGAACTATTCATTTTGTCTATCCAGAGTTCAATTGAATCTTAAAAAAAAGCTCTTAAGAATCATCAGATGACTTATTTATGCACAATAGATGTGGGTTCCAGAACATGTACTCTGAAGTACAACCCAAGCTAACAGTTAGAATACCTCATAGAACTTCAGAGGTTGTCTAAATTAAAGACATTGGTATTAGGGAAATAACAAAACAAACAGAGCTCATCCAAACAAAAAGAGCTCATCAAGTCTCATCATCTTTATTCATGCTGATTTTCACACATCATAGAATAACTAAGCATGTTTTGCACAACTCATTGTAGTATAAATTTTGCTGAACCCATATCACGAATGCAAAAACTGCAAAAAGTCCACTAACATAAGTTAGGCTGTGCTGAGTCCCTGTATTTCCAAATTAAATGGGCACCTTGGCTAAACAGGCTGCACTCCACAAGCCTCCTGACACTGGTCAGAAAGCCTTTATTTTCACCGCAATACACATATGACCCAATAATGTACTCTCCTTTCAGTTAGAAAAGCCTTTAGTGACTGATCGATGCTGCAAGAAGGGCTCACAGTTTTATGATCGCTTAAAAAAGATAGAGAATAGGAATGAAACTTCTGGCAGATACACAACAAAAACATTTTCTCTCACCTCAACCCCAACAGTAGGTGCATATTGATTTGCCTAATGCCCGATTGAAGGATTGCATATTATCTTTACTGTCATTAGGACTCCTCCCTGGTACATTGGGATTGCCTCAACTTTTGCACAGATGGACAGACCTTTCCTCTCACTCAACAAAATCTGGAAATAATAGGGTATTATTTTTATGAAAATGCTTTTATTTAGTGTCATTTTAAATGTTATTTATTTTGTATGCATGTAAAAGGTCATCATTAGCATAGTCTACAGTTTTTGTGTGTATAATAAAAACAGTTGCATGAAGCTGAATTTAATTATAATTCTCACACAAACAATCCTGAAATTTAAACTGCATATAAATGATTACTTGATACATGCAATTTAACACTTACTTTTACTTTAAATACATGATGTGTAATTATAAACATAAGTACAGTTGATCCTGTTGGCGTGAATATCCTCCTACTTGACTGTTGCTAGCACCAGGCACGTGCACAGGTAAGGCTCAACCTATGCAGAGCACATGCCCTTTTTGTGATTACACTCGGAAGTGCCCTTTTTCTGTTTTTTTTAGTTTTGTTTTTTTTAAATAAATCAATGCTGTTTGTAACCCTTTACGTCTGTTTGTCTTTTTAACAAATATTTAACCAATTAAAGGCAATTCAAAAGCGTATCTCTTAGAACCGCTCAAACTGTCAGTCAAACTTCACAACTCCGCCCCCTGAGCAGAATCAGATGAACGTCTTTGTCTTGTAACGGTCAAATATCTTGTTGTTTGAATAATTGCAACGTTGTCTTTATGAAATAAACACTAGTATGTCTATAAAGGTTCATATAATGCATCACCGCACCGGTGTGATGTTGACGTAATGTGATGTCGTCGTTTAATGATGGACAAATTGCACACATTATTTTAATTTTTTCATTATTTTATCATTATTTATCATTATTTTTTGGTGGTGGAGGGGTTCATGGAGGTGTTGGGGGGGTGCCCTTTTTGCAGTTTCAGCACATGGCCCTCAAAAGGTCTGTGCACAGCACTGTCTAGCACCACCCTTGTGTAGAATGTTCAGACTGCTGAACATGGTTTTTCAATGACTGTTGGTGCTTCTGGATAAGCTGTAGTCTCTGTCATTTCCTGAAACCATAAGCAAGGCGAAGAGACATTCACACATTAAGCTGGCAAGCAGTGCAATGCCAACCCGGTAAGCAGTGATGTGAATCAAGTACCCCTATCCATGTATAACAGTGTACTATAAAGTGCTTATAGTGCTAGTGAACCATGGGTGACAGAGAGGAAAAAAAACTCCCTAAAGCTGGAAGAGGGAATCTTGAGAGGAACCAAGACATGCAAGGGGAACCCACCCTCCTCTGTTCAACCTGGAGAAAGAGAAACAAAGTCTCTATGGAGACTGACAATAGAAGGCCTTTTTATACAGACTTAATCACTATTCAACATATTGGGCATCCATTGCTAACTGAATTGGTACAGTTGGAGTCAGTAGAGGTAGTTTTTGTTGGAAACGATGTTTTAGAGTCTCTAATCCACAGCAAAAAACAACAATCACAAAGTTTTTTAATGGCAGTTGATGGGGAGAAGCATGTGAATCAAGTGAAATCACACCTGAAACCATAAACAAGGTGAAGTGTCATTCACACAATAAACTGGTAAGCAGCGCAGTGCCAACTCGGTAAGCAGTGATTTGAATCAAGTAGCTCTATCCATGTATAACAGTGTACTATAAAGTGCTTATAGTGCCTTTGGCACAGCTCTGGTCAAAAAGTTGGCAGCAGTATTTTATTGGGACCACTCCCTCATGACAGGCTGGCCAAGCAGAAGGTAAGTCAGAGAGGCTTGAGGAAAGACATAGGGGAGCTGGGGTGGCTTTGGAGTGCTGCCTAATGGAGAAATCAATGTGCCTCAGAGCCCAAAAAAGTGTGTGTGTGCGTGTGTGTGTGTGTGTGTGTGTGTGTGTGTGTGTATGTATGTGTGAAGGGGGGTGCAAGGGGGCAGAAGGGGGCTGTGGAGAGGAGGGAGCAGCCACCCAGCTGAATGGCCTCATAAAATAATAATCAGCTAATCATGACCAGAATGAGGAGCTTTCCAACAGAGCATGGCAATGCTGGACGTCAGTTGGGGGTTGAGGGACAGTGGGGGTTTGGATGGTGGCTTTTCTTCCCACTCCACTGCCCTCCCCACCAGAACATACACAGGCACAGGGGCAAAAACCTCTCTGGGTTAAAAGTGGCTCAGGGAAAAAGCTTTTTCAGACAGTGGGGAGAAACAACAGCCCGGAACGACGAGGGCTGAGCTAAAATATTGATGAAGTTTAGCGTTTTTGCGGCAGGGTAATTGTTTCTTTTTTCTTTCCCCTCACCCTGTCATCATGGATGCCATCACCTAGGCAACTCTCCCAGTCTCCTTCACGCTGGGCCATCAGGTTCAGAGTGGCCTCTGACACATGTTGGCAGCAACGCGACCCTGTGCCATGTGAGAACACTCAACAGCCCTCACTTATGGCCCAGAAAATTACCATGTCGGAGCTGGGGAGGTAAGGGCTAAGTTAGAACAACACTTTGAGTTCAGAAGGTGCTGCTGCTGAAGCAACCTTTTTTCAGACTTGGCAAGTAAGAAAGGACATGGGTAGACTCCCACTAAAAGTCCTGCAGATCTCTAGATCTCCAGTGACTCCTGATTCTCTGAAAAAGCAAAAAAGCATTAAACTCAGTGGGCCAGGGTGTGAGGTTATAGACATGGTGTACACAGCCAGGTGCTCAATGTAATTTAAAAACACTGAGTTAGGCAAGATTGCTGTGTAGTTCTAGAAATTTCTGTCCACCTTTATCTAAAACAGAGGCCACCAGACGTGACCATTAAGGGGCAGTGTAACTGTAGGTTTCATTTCAATAAAATGTAACATTTTATGTGAACCGTGCTTTTACCCACCAACTGTGTCACAAATTGGCTTTACAGAATCCAGAGCTGAAGTCCTAGTGGGCCATGGGTGACAGAGAGGAGAAAAAACTCCCTAAAGCTGGAAGAGGGAATCTTGAGAGGAACTAAGACCCGCAAGGGGAACCCACCCTCCTCTGTTCAACCTGGAGAAAGAGAAACAAAGTCTCTATGGAGACTAACAATAGAAGGCCTTTGTATACAGACTTAATCACTATTGAACAAATTGGGCATCCATTGCTAACGGAGTTGGTACAGTTGGAGTCAGTAGAGGTAGTTTTTGTTGGAAACAATGTTTTTAGAGTCTTTAATCCACTGCAAAAAACACCAATCACCGGCGAAGTTTTTGAATGGCAGTTAATGGGAGTGAAGCATGTGAATCAAGTGAAAGCACACCTGATTCCACATGCTTCATCTGTTACTCTTCAAATAACTGAGAAGTTATACATGGTTTCTGTTTTGATAGAATAAACCCTCACTGTCCCTTTGTGGTTAATACTGGTGACCCTTATTCTAGGTGCTGTGCTGAAACACGCAATACGTTCGATCCAGACCTCACCCAGAAATGGTTACAAGTCTTCTGCGGACATTATAATGAGCATTCTCAGCAATTATGGGAAAAACTGGATCAAACAAGTAGTTCCACTGAAACATGAACCATGTGCCCATTTTCCATCTATATCTGAAAAGAACTCCCAGACCACTGCAATGTTTAGTGGGTAAGAAGCCAGTGAAGGGCAAAAATCAGCACTCAGTACTGGACCCTCACCTCGACCCATCTCCTCTCGTCTCGCTCAACCCAAAGTTCCAGGCGAGCAGGTGACGGGAGAGCAAAGGCCAAGCTGAGCAGTTCTGGCAGAGCGAGAGAGAAGGAGGGTGATGGGTGGAGAGAGGAGGAGGACAGGGCCCACTACACTCAGCTACAGGAAGGCTGCAATCAATAATTCACATCATCTGTCACCACACGCTCCACTGGACCACTCAACAAACAGCGCAGACAAATTAAAGTAAAAACACACGCAAGAGTCAGGCAGCCCACTGACTCACTGCCTCAAAGTCATAACGTAGAGAGACAATACGCAGCCCAATGATGGTGAGGATAACACAGTCACACACATGTAGACTGAATTTATAAGAAAAGTCAACATGCTTCCCGATCAATCACTGAGCAGTTCAATTGCTTCACCAAATAAAAACATACAAAAGCAAAAGTTTTCTTTTTACATTGCTACATAAATTAAAATATCAGCTTTTCAGTGCATGTATATTTCATGTACTGTGGACAGATGTCTGCTCATTAGCAACCCTTTTGAATGCATTTTTTCTATCTTTAAAATGTTTTGATGTATTTGTCTTTAAACTTTAAAAAATTCAAATAATAACCCAGAAACAAGAACATTTATTGCTTGTTAGGATCAAACGAATGGGCGAATTAAAACTTTCATTAAATTAAGACAAAGGCTGAACAAGTACTATGACAGGCTTCACAGCATTTTTCTACATGGCTTTTGATTTAACAGAAAATAACAATGACATACATGACAGTGTTTTAAGCTTCTCTAAGTCTGATAAAGATCTCTCGGGACAGACTTTTCTTTTTTTCCGAGTTTTGACTGGAATCTTAGTGACTCAGGGATGTGTTTAAGTTCTGAAGATGCCTTTGTGGAAAAGGTGAGTCAGTGATGAAGACAGATTAACAAATGCCAGACTGAAACGTTTCTGCGCTATAAAGTTGGCAAAAAGGGTCTTTGGAACAATGCGCTCAGAGAACTACCTCTAATTCCCAACAGAATCTTTTTAATGGATGGTTTTTGAAATATAATGTAAGAATCTTAAAAAGTTAATTTTCATATACATAATATCATTTTTCTATACAAATTGAAAGTCTTGAAAGATTCAAGTTTCAAGATTTTTAGTTGCCATTTGCACATAAGATCAGCAGTCCATGCACATTGGAAATCTTGTGCAAAGCTTTCTGAGTCAAGTTACATTTTTATGATAGGTAGAAAAGTAAAGTAGAAAAAGAAAAATAAAGCAGAAAATAGAGCAATCTGCTAAAAGTATACACCAAGAACCATTTGAGAACCTTCATCTATTTTGTCTAGATATCTGTGGTAAGGCTTGCTTAATTATTTTTTCATAATCAAAAATGTGGAGAAAATCTGGTTGTCTGCTGCATTTTGTGCTTGGAGAGTCAACTTCTCAGATTACCCTTTCAGAATCTCTCTTGACATCCCTACCTGACCTTCACCTGCCATCATCTGGCTTGTGCTAAAATGCGAATATGATTCTGATGGTGATTTTAGGCTCATTCAGATGTGAGAGTGTATGCGACGAAGGAACGTCTCTAATTTCACACTCCGCCGAGTGCCTGCCTTATTCCTTCTGATGGAAATCAAAGTGAACCTCTGTCAATCAGCGTGCCTCTTGATGCAAAGGTGTGATGAGGGGATATAACACTTTATTCCACTCAGTGCTTTGGGACAGAATGTAGCATCAGGTTTCGTATGTAGACATAAATATAGGTTCTTGCTGAATGTACAGCACCACACACACTTCAGGTCAGATGAGGTGTAATGCTCCCCACCAAAGACTCAACAGTTTTAGCACTAGTTAAAAAAAACATATCTTTTGCTTGATTGCAGGATAATTTTAACTTCCATCCACAATGACATTGATCATCTTTACATTTTCTTATATCTAATGCTCCTCAGAAGACCCAAAATTTAGAAAATCACATTTAAACATTTCACTGCATTTCATTAGCGCTGTGTTCATCAGGAGTGGAGAACAACGTTAAATGGTAAAACAATGTATTTTTGTATTTATATACCCTTCCAAATTTATGGACACCAAAGACTCACCAATCATTATTTTTTATGACCAATGATGGTATTTGGATTAATAAAAATAATAACAACAACAACAATTATTATTATTATTATTATTATTATTATTATTATTATTATTATTATTATTATTACTATTATTATTGTTGTTGTTGTTGTTGTTGTTGTTGTTGTTGTTGTTGTTGTTGTTGTTGTTGTTATTATTATTAGTATTTGTTATCATTTTTATTATTATTATTATTGCTCTTATTATTGTTGTTATTATTATTATTTTTTAAAATCATTTTTATTATATTTATTGCTATTATTATTATTAATATTGTTGTTGTTGTTGTTGTTGTTATTATTATTTTGAAAACATCTCTGTCATGATACTTGGTTACCCTGCGAAAGACCCTTTACTCTCTCATCACTTTGGAAAGTAACTGATGTAATCACATTCACGCACCTGTTTAGAGACACTCATCACTTTATTTTATTATGGATTATAACCCGATTGTCTTTGCTCTTCTTTTTGTGAAACAACAACAAAGATTATCATTTGAAGAAGGACTTTAAAATCAAGACTTATTTGAAAAAATCTAAACTTTTTTTATATTATTTACTGTCAGAATCAACCACAGCATTTATATATATATATCTCATTTGTCTCATATTTCTCTGTAGTACCATGCCAGGTGTATTTAGTCCCACTTTTTATATATTTTGTGGATGTTTATTTATCTGTACTGATATGTAAATAAATACAAAAAACAGGCACTGGTCCATCATTCCCATACCAGTGCATCCCCATTTAGGAAGGGGTGAATCTGCAAATAAGCACAATTTAAGCCTATTTGATCAAATGTCTACAAATGGTTTTGGTTACCTCAGAGTGCATGAACATTCATATTAACGTTAAACAAATTTTAACCTCCATACATTGTTTTGAGAAATGCTTTAACAAACCTCACAATGCCAAGCCTTACATGCAACTCCCGGAGAAGTATTTTTGATTACTGTAAAAGTTGAGGTTAAGAACAGTCTTTTTAATGGGTTTAGAAGCTGAACATTTTGTCCATTGACTGGTGGCTAAATCTCCCGTAGTTGACAGATACCCCTTGGCCACACAAGTCTCTGACCCACACCTCAGAGACTCATCAATATTTTAAGTGGTACTTAACGGACAAAACAGAGTAAAGACTACGCCAGAGGCACCTGGGAGGACAGGCGCTTTTGAGAATAAGAGTCAAGAGTCTTTTCAGCAGCAAGGACTACCACTCATATAGGTATGTTCTGATATAAAATTTTAATAAGATGATAATTACCTAACCATTTATCATAACTTTAGCACAATACTGTTAAAGAAAATAGTACATGTATATAAATGTACGTGTATACATGTATTATTTAAAGATGTATATAAATATTGTAAAATAATAATGTAATAATGTAAAATGCAATATTTTACACATGTGGAGTTTATATTTAATATCCTCATAATATCTATCTTATTTTCAAGTCACAAAATGTAGACCTTAATCTACAACATATGTAATGAAAAATGATAGTGAGTAAGAGAATTCGGGTTTGTTTAATTTGAGCAACCTGGTCACCACATCTTCAATGGTCACAGTGCAAAACTGCACTGATTTTGTTGTGACCACAGAGGATAAAAGAGCTAATGCCTAAGGAATCACACATGTGGGATATATTCTAAGAGAAAATATTTTATTTTGTAGTCTGTAAATGGCTCATCAAAGCAGTTTGGCTTTAGCTGAAGTTAATATAATGTTGTAGTCAACAGGATATACACAAATTAACCATAGACTTAAAAACAATGACAGCTGAAGTGGATAATATTGAGTATTGTGTTATAATGGCATCTTTCAATGTAATGGGATATAGTCTGGACATGAATAGTTGTTGAAGTTGAGATGTTGGAAGCAGGAAAAATGGACATGCATAAGGACCTATGCAATTTTCACAAGGGCCAAATTTGGAGCCCAAGCATCCCCAGCAGGTCCTTTGGGGTGTTCTTGGTATATAGTGTTTAGAATCAATCAAAGCGATCAAAGAAAGGACAACCAATGAATCAGCTCCCAAGCCTTAGTCATATGTGAGAGAAGCAACAGCTAGGCCATTCCACAGTTACTGTAGAATAAATTGTTGCAAAAGTACATGCTTGCTATGATAGAAAGGTGTCAGAACATACATAACCACAGACTAGCTGTCCATGCTGACCCCTGTCCCCCACTGAAAACAGGACTGGACACATTTTTTTACATGTGTATTGCTTTCCAGAAGGTAGAATATAAGTTGGCAGAGAGAGCGGGATGCTCTGGGCAGTATTCTGCTGTAACATCTTGGGTCTTGCATTCTAGTGGATGTTACCTTGACACATAGCACCTACCTTAACATTGTTGCAGATCTTCATGACAATGATATTCCCTAAAGGAGCGTCTTTCAGCAGGATATTGTGCCTGGCATATAAATAGTTTGAGGAACCTGTCAAAGATGTTGATTTGGCCTCCAAATTTGCCAGATCTAAATCAGATCAGATCTAAATCAGATTGAGGATTGGAGTGGGCTGAAATTGGGGTGGGCAATAAAGCCTCCACAGAGGTCTCATCTCACAACTTACAGGACTTAAAAGATCTTTTACTAGCAACATGGTATCTACAGCTCACCTTCAGAGGTCATGTGGAGCCCAAGCCTTGATGAGTTACCTTGGTAGTACAGTAGGGTACCAAGATAATATAAGATGATTGAGAAGAAGTTTACAAATGATTATTTGAAACCTGTAGAATGATAGTAATGTGAGGGTGTGGGGTGCAGGTTATTGAGTGTTAGAGACCCTAAATAGTACATCTGTGAGATGTGGGGGGTGCTTAGATCAATAATAAAATAAAACAACCGTATAAACATCAAATAAACATGGTGTGGTGGACCAAGCAGTAAAAACAAGCAAAGTCATAAAAAGTCTTTAATGACAAAAATAATGAAAAGTAACAACAGCATTGTAAAATAACACAAATCAAAGCATACAGCCTCAGCAAACAACTGCCACTGGGTGAATAAACAACTAAACACACATGGGGGAAAAATTAATAAAACCACTAGCAATAAAGACACCCATAAACATTTGAAAAGTAACAAAGAAATATCATCAGAGTAAACATAAACCCCAAGCAAACCTCAAATGAATACAAATAATACTTCACAATTTATCGGAAGTGCTCAAAAGCACTTGAGTTTATGGCACAGGAAAATGGAGAGACTCCATTCACCAGCATACCAGTTATCCAGGGCCCTTAAACTCCACTCAGCTCCTGCTCAGAAAATGATTACACAACAGAAATATGATAAAATATGTGCACCTTTAACAAATGGTTGTCCCAAACCAAAATATAATAGAAATATATATTACCGAACAATTACAGGAAGTAAAACTACACAGAAATAACATATAAATGCTCTTTACACATGTGTAGTGGTATCTGTCACAAATGGGATCATTGGGCAACTACAAAGTAAAAGAACATTTACAGGTTCAGTTTGTAAGATTCCTGTACATATAAGGAATTATTTTAAGACTGCATTACAGTCAGAATTATAGAGACAGCTGAGAGCCAAGAAATGGCTCAGAATTGGCTCAGTTAACAAAATCAATACACATTTGCGTACGAAACCAGGCCTGCTGCAGGTAAGGCCTTTCTCCCTTAGCGAAAAGACGCATGCACATCAATTATTGAACTACCCAGTGCTCCAGCAGGTCAAAGGTTAGACAACAGTACCCTGTGGCACTCAGTGCTCTCCTAGAAAATCTTCTGGAAACCCAGAGAAGAAGTCATACAGTATTACACAAATCATGCTTGTGTCAGTTTATGATCACTTTGTTATATATACATACATTTACATAACTGCCATACACACTAAGACTTGAACTTGGTTTGCGTGTGTATAGTTCTGCACTAATAAAGACAATGGAATGCTAAAGAACATTGAGCAGTATATCCCAATGATCACAAATTACAAAAGGTTACTATTTGTCCCAAATTCTTACTACCATTCCATACCATACCACTCTACTCTGTTTTGAAGTAATCTGATTAGGGGATTGTATGCTGTACCTCATGTTCAGTTTCTATCCAGTGACCATCCACCTGTACCCAATAAGCCAAATGTACTGTTTACTCTGCACATGATCTGCTCTGATCTCAAATAGGGTTTCCTGTGACGAAAGCCAAGGCTGACTGGGTGCTTTATGACAGGCCAGAGCTCAGGTGAAGGGTAGATTCCCTCTCTTGTCTGCATTAATGTTGCATACAGGCTGGGGCTTGTGCCGACATGAAGTAGTGAAAAAAACAAACACTGCACGTACAACCACATAGGTTTGCTTATGCCCATGACTCCTCTACAACAAGAAGGCCACGCCACACTAGCTAATCGATCGTTTGTTACAACATTTGCACTCTGAACCTACCTTCCCATCTGTGTGTTTTCATTTCTGGGGAACTTAATTTAATAAATCATGGGTCAAGGTGCTGTTTTACTTGAATCCAACTGTGGACATAAAGAGCTTCTACGCTTTTATGGGGTTTGGCTTAAAAGGGACACATTTTGCCTGGAGACCCACTCCCCGTTTACTTCTCCCACCCCCATCAATACACATACTCCTGCTATCACCAGTCCAAAGCCTAGACCAGGGCAAACTGGTCCCAAGCTCTGGGTCCATTAAAGGGACGGCTGATGCGTGTAGCGTTAAAGGGGAAGGCAGCCGAGTTGCAGGCCCCATGTCTGGGCCAGTGCTGCTTCATGAAATATTGAACGGCCATGTCCCTTCTAGGAGCTGGCTTGCTCATTCTTGGTGGAGGGAGGGTGATTAATATTTTAGACTGCAATCTCCTGCTTGACAAACTCTCCCACATGATTGGGTAAGAGCGTCTCGCTTCCCCTCGCTCTGCTCATCTACCCCACCACCATCCTCTCTCATTTCTTTTTTTTCCTTTTTAACCAAATTTCATTTATGGGGAAATTAATTACGCCTGGTGATTTTGGCTACCCAGACCCTTCAACCTCCACACTCATGGGGTCTCCCTGGAGCCCCGGTGGTCCCAATGAATGAAGTAGCATCCATTTTTTATGAAGAGCAGGTTATCCTATTTAGTCAGATTAAAACAGACAGTGAGGAGATGGTTCCAAGGAAACAATCAAACCTTCCAGGTTACCCTGCTTTCTACTTGTCTTATCTTTCTACTCCTTTTAGCAAGTTTTCTGAAAAATGTACCACTTTACCACCCCTTAATGCTCACACATGCACAAGCTTAGTTATCCCACCCACACAGTACCACTGAGGCAGTGAATTAGGCTACCATTCCCTGGCCCTCCCTTTGTTCTCCCACTCAATATTTCATAAGAGCCTAATGACATTTATATACATGAAACATAGGAAATGATTTAATTACTCTTCCCCTATTCCATGAATTATTTGCAGGAGACAAGTGTAGTGTTTACTTGTTAATATACATTACTTTAATCACATACCTGCAACATGATTTTACTCCAATATACTGAGGAATGCACCTCTCTCTTGTTCCTGCCCTTGTTCAAATTTACTTCAGCCAAATGCCAAACAACAGACAAACACAGACATGAACACTAACCTGCGGTTTTAATACATAGTTAGAATTTAAGCCAAAGGTAGGTTGGTTCAGTACACCCTCACTTGTGTCTTTTTAAAGTCAGTGTTTTTGCTCTTTGATTAAGAAAAAGTAAACACATCAAAATAATGGTATAGTTTTTAAGCAACTGGTTACCCAACAATTTTTACTACTTTAATTAATATCAAAAATGTCAGACAGTATTGGGGGTCATCACACACATGTACACACACACACACACACACACACACACACACACACACACACACACACACACACACACACACACAC
>JBBJLR010000024.1:3444420-3454420 GCA_037577145.1 Brachypetersius gabonensis
TTGGCGCGCATACACACACACACACACACACACACACACACACACACACACACACACACACACACACACACGTGTGCTCGTGCATCAGTGCAGTACATTTCATAACATCCACGCTTTAAAGGACAAGGCCACGGGGAGAGTCAGTGAGCGAGAATCGATGAGAAAGCTGTGTCTCTGTCAGGGAGGTGAGGCTTCTCACTAAAGGGGCAGAAGAAACAGGCAGTCAGGCAGAAAGATAGCAGCATTCCTGCTGATCCACCCGTCTCAAGACACACACACACACAGTCATACAAAGAGAAACACACACACATGCATATATACAACCAAACACCCAATCAGTTTTGATCTAATACGATTAAAATTTCATGGTAGCAAACGTCTCATTGAGGACACCAAAACAAAAACAGTCCATATCTTGAATTTATATCCACTTATGTTTGTCATAATTCAGTCATACATTACTATTTACCAACATGTCAGTTTAGTTTTCATATATGAATTATATGTGGTTGAGAGTGAATGGAACATCTTGAAACTTTAACAGTAATCTACATTATACATTAAACAAAAAGAACAAATAAGTTGATATGGGCCCACATACATTTTGTGTATGCATCAAATGTTAGTTCAGCTTGGCACGGCAGGATTTTAACAGATTTTTTACAGAACTTTACACTCACTTTATGTCTAAACTTCAAACTAAATACATTGGAGTGATTTTTTTTCACCAGCATTCTCTGAAAAGCTTCACAAAAGTTGCAACAAACAATGCATTCATTGACAGACTGAAGGAAACGACAACATAAAGTTTCGTTATTTGCTGTTAGGCCACCAGAATAACAGTTTGCCTTTGTATAAACAATGTTTGTAATGAGGAGTTTATGCACAGTCCATTCGTAACAGCTGAGGAATCAATTATTTGACTCTGAAACATGTTAACTGAGTATAACTAATTCCATAAACACAAAAATATCATGGAAACCCATTCACGCACACAGTTCATCTAGAAAAGTAAACATGTCATCAGACTGCCTTAACATTCTCATCAAAATCCTGTATTCTAAAGAGTCATAATGTCAATCTATGTATTTATTATTATATCATGTCATTAATATATTACTGATTGCTTACAACATTGTATTTAACCTCAAATTTACAATAATAATAACATGATCAAAGACAGTAACAAAAAAGTTAAATATTTACATGCCACTTTTAGGTCTATTAATTGATTATTTGTCTATTAAATGGTATTTAAAAGCACACAAAATCAACGCAAAAAATTGTAGCCCCAGTTGCTGTTGTTCTTATTTACTTCAATGAAAACATATTAACTTTTAAAAACTAACCTATCTTCAATTTTTTTGAACAACAAACCTTGACGTGCAGTAAAAATCTACTATAAAAATGACTGCATAAGGTGGCCCAACCTTGACTTTGTAAGCCATCACTAATGTTCTCATGGCAAGGCACTGAAAAGTAAACTGAAAAATGGAACACACAGATGTTGTTTTTACAAGTAAGATACATACAGGTAAATTGAGAATTCACTTAGCATGTGGCAACATTATTTAACAAACCACATATGGTCAATAAACACACTCAAACAAACTCTCAACTGACCACACTAACAGTAAAACCTCCCTGAAGTCCAAACTGCATGAATGTTTTCTATGTCCAGGACCTCAGTATCAGAATATACCATTAATACATGTGGCCCTGTGCTCTGCTTGTAAATTATGGATGGAGGTCTGGTTGTACAAGTGTGTGTGTCTGCTGCCCACCCCCGAAAAAAGTCTGTGATGAAGACAGAACTGAGGTCAAGATCTGGGAAAACAGATATGATAGCAGGACAATTCAATAAATGCCATCAGGCTTGTGGCATGCTGTCCAAAAATTAACCTGTGTTTTGGAATTCAAGAAAACGTGTAGTGAGAACTGACACCACAGTCAAAAACATTCAGACAGTCAAAAGTCCATCCAAAACTGAAAGTGTTATTGTGCAAATATACATAAAACATTTTTGTTTTTAAAAACAAAAAAGAATTATTTAAGACAAACATTAGTAATGCAATAAATTCACATATAAACAATGCTTCCCTTTAAACTCACAATGTGAAGTATGACCAATATTAACATAATCTCTCCAGCAGCTATATGGCACACTTGTTTTGCAATCACATGACTATTATGATGCACAAAATTTAGATGGTGGAAAGGAAGTGAAGGATCTGTATACTGGGGGAACTGGAAATGAAGGAAACTAAGTACATTAAAGGGCTGGATGAACCTGCATGCAGCAGGTATTGTCAGAACGTTTTATTAAAATTATTTAACTTGATCAGAATAAAATCATCATTTTATTGTTTTCATTACAGTTTTTCAATTACATCTTCATGTAACTTAAAATAAGCACATACATTAAGGAATTAAATAGCTTATTTCCAAAATATTCAATTAAGTTACAATAATTTCTATATCCTTGCATCAACCTTGTGAATTAAACATAATTACATAGCCTAGTGTCCAGTCAGATTCTCTAAGTACCACAGTTTTCTTTTCCCAAGTCCTTATGAATTGTCTTTCACATCTAAATTTGACTTCAAAATGTTTTCCATCCAGGTCAGGGAAAATTATATGGTATTTTTTTGCAATTTTTAAATGTTTGTTTGCAGCCAACATCTTTTTATATTGCTATTTCAACTTCAGTTTAAACACAGACAAACCACTTGCAATAGGCTACCTATACTAGTATAGACTACTTATACTAGAAAACAAATCTCTTGGTAGTTTGCTAGATAGCTATGATCTGCATAAATACCGGGACAAAGACAAATAATATAGGCCAAGGTGGTGATATCGCTTAAAATATATTTAGTTATATCTGTGATATTATCACCCTGTGTATTTATTCTGCAGATGGTGTTTTGTGGTTTAGTTTGCTAAATGTATCAAAATGACTTTAGCTTTACTTCAGCTTTAAACACCTTTAACTTTTAATGAAGTGGTAACTGTATAAATTAGCATTTCCATTTCACTCCATTCCACCAGACTTGCGATGGAGGATTTTGATCTATGTCCCTCATATTTCTTGGAGTTATTAAACTTCTCCCCATTTGGATACCGGACTTGAAAGGTGTCCTTGTTTTCTTTCGATTTGAGCCATTGGACCAACCATAAACTTTGTTCTTTCCACTTTTTGCTGTGACAAAGCAAATTTCCCACTTGTGGGACTAATAAAGCTTTATCTTATCTAAACAGCACAAACCTCAGGCAATTTTGCAGTGTGGTAAAACGTTACAATAAGGCCACATTTATAAATGCTTAAAAATAAGATTGTTAATTAGACTGTAGACAGTTTATGAATCATTAATAAGCAGTTATAAACAAGTTATAAAAATTGTCATGCACCGATTCAGGCTCACTATTTATCAAGATCTCAGATCTTGGTAGTTGCTAGCCTTGTCTTGTCTCTTTGTCAGGCAGAATGTTAAACTTCATCGGGTATTTGTTAATGTGCTACTACCATTTAAACACCAGATCTTTCAAAAATAGTGAGCTTGCATCAATGTTTAATCATTATAACTTGTTAATAACTGCTTATTAATGATTTATAAACACTCTACAACCTAGTTAACAACCCAATTTTAAATCATTATTAAACACTTTATAAGTGTAGTCTTACTGTAAAGTGGTACTCTGTAGTGCTGGAAAGCTGTTGCCATCTTGCCTCAAACCCCCCCCCAGGTATCTGGCCTCCATCTAGAAAGCTAACCATTTGTGACATAATATACAAACAACTTTTGATTAGCTTTAATGTGCTATTAGTGTTACACATGCACTATCATTTTAGTAAATTGGTTTCCTTTTTTATTTGGCCTTAAACAAATGTATTGGTGGTGAAAATAGTTTTATTTTCCATGCTTGTTAACTGCAGTTGCTGACCTCACGCATAACTCATTTTACAGCTCAGGACACATCTGTCTCCTAATGCCAGCAAAGCAATGAAGAGAGATTACAGAAACCAGACTTATTAAATTTGACATTTGGGTGAGAATCATAACCACAGCATTTGAAGTGTGAGGTGCCAAACAGGTGCAAATGGCCAAAGGTAATATTGTATAAATTGATCATTTAATGTAATACAAAGCTACACTTAATCTCAGATGTGTTTTCTACATACACTAGTCATAAGCACCAATACAAAATATTGTTTGGAGGTCATAGAACAGTAAAATAATTGTGTTTAAATATGAATGTTAGTAGCTGTGCTACCTAAAACGTTTGACATCATTAAATAATATAGTTGCAGAATGTAAGACAGATTTATTGTTGTATTAGTATAAGAAATGTAGATATATTTTAAGGCAGTCTGGTTGCAAATTTTAGGTTAAAACACAATTTCTGACATGGTAATCACTATAATGTCAAAATGCTAAGGCCTGAGGTCTTGAACAACTTTGTTATCAAATTTGACAAAGGACTCCAGTCCCTTGGGGAAGTTATATCTGACAGACAGCAGCAGTAAATGGGTTGGAATTCCCTCAATGCCTGTGGCATCACCCTTGTGCCACACTAAACCAAACTGTCCCATTCCAACCTCTCTGAAGAAGACAGCAGTTGGAGATGCAATTAGCCTCATTAGAAGAACTTAAAAAGTGTTTGGATTAATGTAATTGGCAGCAAGCTGAAGCTCTCAGTCCTCGAAGTGATCCCCTCAAGACACGGCCTCGAAGAGAAGCACCACTGCAGTGGAAAGGGGCTGGGGGAAAGAAAGGATGGCTTGTTTTAAAAGATAAATGCCACTGTGCAAATATGTTTCAAGCAGAAGGAACACCAGGGGAATAATCAAGGTTTAATTTAGCTGCTAATTTAATTAGCTGCTAAGCCGCTTCTGAAGCCTCCCAGAAGTGTTTTTCAGAGAAGGAGACAGGGGGTGGGCATTTTGCTGCACACAAGGAAAAATTCTTCAAAAAAACTGCAGTCTTTTTAGGTTTCACTGTTTATAGCAGACAGCAATTAGTGTGTGTAGAACATGGAACGATGTAATCCCATAGAGCCTGTGCCTTCAGAAATATTAACTGCAAATGGCAAAGTTTTACCCCATTTCTCCCTAATGGGACTGTGTTGTATTGTCATGGAAGCCAGTCTGATAGCACACCCTGCACATTCTAAAAACCTTCAAATTAGAAAGAAAATCTTTTTTTGTCCATTCATTTGCTTAGTTTCAAAACATGACTACCCCCCAAAAAAGCTTAATGTCAAATTCTATTAGTTTGACCCTTACACATACAGCACTGAGGCTAATTAGGAGAATACTAATAATCATCAGGACAATGATTATTTATGTCCTCATCTGCATGTTCTGGTGCATTATGGGCAACTAGTAATGGTGGGGGTGCTATCTGCTTGGGAATGCAGAAATCAAAGGCTTCGGTTGGCTGGTGAAATATGTGTGTGCACACATTTGGGTAATGTGTGTGCTGGGCTGGAGTGGGCGCACAGGGACGGACTGGGGGGGAGGCCGAAGTGAACGCATGCCACTCAGTCCGCTGGCAAGGGGGCCAGGGGCTTCATTAGAGGGAGCCAGAGGCTGACCCCGGCTGCTGCAGGGCGCAGACCAGGCGGGGTGCAGGGGGGCTCTGTGAGGGAGAGAGGGTGGGGGGGGCAGGCTGAGCGAACCACAGAGGAGCCTCTCCCCTGGGCTCCCCCTCTGCCCGACCTCCCGGATCTCTGGACGGAGCAGAAAAATCAACAGCGCTCCCTTTGAAGCCGTCTCCTTCTCTGTTTCTCTTTCTCCACGCTCCCTTTCTCCGTGAACCTCATGAATCATGCATGCAACATACACCCTCTAATACACACACACACACACACACACACACACACACACACACACACACACACACACAACCAATCTTCATATTTTGCTTTCTCTCTATTTTTTTCGACAGCTTGCCTTTCAGACAATGCATGAAACAGACAACAAAGGATGAGTGCCCATTTGTGTCATAGCTCCTTGGTGCAGACCATTATCAGCCGTGTTTGACAAATTACTTAACACTGCTGCGCAGCTGATTTGGCAGCAGGGAAAAATATGCGGTGCACCCACATCCATGAAATTTAATAAGCTACAACTAATGAGCGGGAGAGCAAAGCTCAAATGAGGTACAACAACAAACTGCTGTCTGAAGCAGAAAGAGTGTTATCCACATAAATCAATTAGAAAAAACCAAGAGGGTTAGCATGCCCTATTCTTTGCAAGAAGATGATAATTTTAATGCAGTAATTGGTTTGGAGATAAAGTGGCTAATTGCTATAATGAAACCGAGTTTCTCACTTGAAAGTAAAGTAAATGATTCGAGAAAGGCCGCTTGAAAGTGCCCTGGGAATCTCGTGCAGCTCTCAAAGATGATCTTTTATTCTTTCTCTTCAGAGTGCAACTGATGTGGGGGAAAGAAAAAAAAGAAATCACCAACCCAGAGTGGCAAATGAGAGTGAAGCTCCTTTCTCCTGCACTCCAGGAAAAAGGAGGTGGGAATAGAGGGGAAACAGAAAACAGAAATTTAGTTGGCTCCGAAACATCTTTGAACGAAGAAAAACTGACGCGTCCCATGGCGAGCAAGTCAGATCAAAGCTGAGGAAAATTAAATAATCATTAAGCAATATAAGAAGACAAAGTTTTTAAGATGAGGGCACCAGCAGAAGTTGTGGAAAGAGACGCAGGCCTGTTTAGCTCCAGCTGGGCAGCTGTTGTAGAGGAGGAGCAGGTCATTCCTACTGCACTCCCATTGCTCTTTGGCTCGTTGGAATTACTGTGGTTCTGACATGCTGGAGCAGTACACTTAAACTTCTGAAAAGACACTTCCATAATAGCATTGTATTTCTGAAAAAAATGTAGTTCTTAAAGACAGGGAAAATCATGTAATCTGAAAAACGCAGTCTGGCTTGTTGCTGAGTTCAGACAGGGAGTTAGGGAGATTTACCTACAATACCATCTCCATTCCCATGCTCTTGCCAGAATATTTTTAAAAATGAATACAGAGTATATCCCCAAAGGCTTTTCTTGTGAGAGTTTTATTTGAGTTGCCATCTGTTTTCAAACTCTTTCTTCAGGAGACACACTAGTCTGGGCTTTTGGTCTGGCCTTGTATGAAAGGACACAACAGTGTAAAAGAATGCAAGACCAGAGTTTCAGAGCTCAGAGCCCAGTGCCCAGCATGATGCATCCAAAAAGGGGGAAGAAAGCCTCCTCCTCCACTAATGAAGACTCAGAGCATGTCAAGTTTGAAGCGCCTTCCAAGGAGTGGGCAAGACTTCAGAATTGGAAGTGATGACCAGCTCGTTACGAGCTAATTATAAACTCAGCTACGGCTGTCAACTCCACCTCATGGGAGCCAACCCAAGATCTTCTGAGATGTGAGTGATGAACACCATCTGTCTATGGGATGCTCTTTGCAGATGTTTGTGTTTGGAGGGTTGAAGTGTGTGTCCTGCTTAAGGTTTCCGAGTGTGTTGATGGGCAGTCCAGTGGGGTCTTCTCAGCTCTAAGAGAGCCAGCTCAGGACACTGCCACTTGGCACGTTGTTTACAAGGGGCGGCAAAAGTGTCCCCGGCCAAGGGAAATGAAGCTTTTAAAAAACTCCTTTTGATTGATGTGCTCTTATTTCATGCTTATGATCAGTGATTATCTAGGATAAATAATTCAGGGTACTAAAAAGTTAATAAAGAAAAATACGATGAAGCTCATCATTTAAGTAGAAGACATCTTGTGGGAGAGGGAAGATGCTAGTAAAGAGCGATGTAGAGATGAATGGACAAAAAGGGGAGTGAAAGGTGAGTGGGAAGATGGACAGGGAAGAAGGGGGGGAGGAAAGGAGGAGGAGGAGAAAAGAGGGGAGGAACAGAGGTGTGGCAGCAAGGACTGAGGGAACCAGGCCCCTAATTGGTACTTAAACACTCGCGGCATGCCGAACTGTTGCTATCATAAGAAATTGATGAATTAACCGAGAGAGAGTGGGAGAGAGTGCGGGAGAGGCTTCTAAATCTTTTAAGAGGATAACTTACTTGGGCAAAACAGCTGTTTATGCATTATTTGTGCCGAGAGCCATTTACCACCATTTAGGAGGGAAGCAGGGCCCAAGTCTGAGGAGACACCCATAGGGACTGGTGCCTGGGAGGACAGAGAGAGAGGATCATTTACAGAAAAAAAAGATGAAAAATTCATCCTCTGGTAGTTCTTTTAAAGACTTAAAGACCTGGCCTGTCAGTCTGTGGCTTGCATTTAGTGACAAGCAGCATAAGCGGGCAAAAGAAGGAAGACACAAGGGGACATAGCAACATGTTTTGAGCAGGACAACAGGAAGTTTTTTTTTATGCATTGACAACTATGCATCATGGCTTTGAAAGTGAGAGTGCTGTCACAAAAAGAGGATACATGTCATTTCTGTCAATCTTGCTGAATCTAAAATTACAGGGCTGGGTGCATTGCAGCCTGGCTTATGAAAAATTAGTGTCTGGGAGGACTTCTAGTTAAGTGTAGTAGCATAATTTGGCCCATTTTAAAGTTTACCTGTGTGCATAATAGTATGAGTCAGGAAATGGAAAGGGAAAAAAGAAAGAGCCACTGTGTCACCTGCATGGCTGCCTTTGCCACTGCTGCATGTTGCTGCAACAAAGTCTTCTCCCACAGTGCCTTAGGGCGACAGACAGCTCCATTTCAGCAGTCACTGATGCTAATCGGGCTTGAAAGATGAAAGTTTGCCCTCTGTTTGTTCTCTAACACACCGCTTTGTCCGTCAAATGCCTTCGGGTGACTAGACTAGGAGACCAACTGTAGGAGCTTCACCTACATACTGAGTTCATAACCAATTACTGCAATGCATCATCCCTGATGAGGGGAAAAAAGAACCGGTGATTAGTTTCTTTTTATTATAATGTGTGCAGTCTTCTAAGTTTCTTGTTCACTGTGTTTTAGTCAACTCTTGAATGTCTGTGTCAAAATTAAGTTCAGTTAAAATGCATTAATCCTTTGACTTTGATGGTTACTGCAATCTGACAGGTCGATTCGCTCTCAATTAGATAAATTTAGTAAAAAAAATTCTACTGGCTCATTACCAAGATGCCCTAATGGGCCCTATTCTCCTAAAATATCATCATTCATGTCTGTGCTTGGACCAGTAGACTAAGCCATGATTAGCCCTCAATTTATTCCCTGCCTGCAATTGAGAGGTAGGGTGCTCACATGGTAATGTGTTTAAAATGTCAGTGGAGAGGTAAGGATCTCATCAACCTTTGGTCACCCGGCCGCTTTGAATATTCTTATTGCCGTCATGCATTAGTGATAAGCTTTTGAAAAGTAAGTCAAATTTAACCTTCGCCGTACCTGGCCCGCATCATGAATATTAACCAGGCCTATTATGTGTACATGATCTGAAAGAATTTAACCCCACAGCACCCAGGATTCAGGACCCAGCCTCTTGAACAGCAGAAGGGAGAGAGGAGGGTGTTTACTGCAGAGAAATGGTGTTTGCCCAGGAAGGGGAAATGCCTGGCCAGATTAATGGGTTATCAAGGAACAGTTCCCCAGAGGTAGGGATTGACCGGTCTATCAAAGACCCAGAGAGAACTGCAGGAACTATTTTCTCAAGTATAGGGATGCAAACCTGCAAATGCAAACACGTGCACACTTTGCTCTCAAATTTAACGGCAGCATTTATATACCCTTAAATGAACATGAATATGCACATTTCTTCTTCAAATCCCTTTACCATTCACATTATTATGACATTAGTACTAGACCAGTCCCATAAATCTAAGCCTACAGTGGATAGAGCTGTAGGTCAGAGCTTGTCTAATTTGTAACAAAAAAATCCTATCAACATGCTTCACAGCTCACTGAGAAACAGTGTTTGGACACATGTTTTCAGTATACCACCCCCGTTATAGAGAAACAAATGATTCTAGGCACAAATGCAGTACAATTCTCTCGTGTGTGCTCTGT
>JBBJLR010000024.1:3477099-3487890 GCA_037577145.1 Brachypetersius gabonensis
AGCTTACAAAAAGATGCCAATTGTACCAGAGCAATACTTATGAATACAATATGGGGAAATCTTTAGTGGTTAACGGAGAGGCTGTGGTCAGCACCTGTTAGGCATTCCTGTAAAATGCTTGTACCTTTACATTGCACCCATCAATACAATATCAACCCTTCTTGGAAAGACTGTCTCTTGGGATTTAACTAGGAGGAGAGGTACCTCTTTACAATTTCACATTGTGAAAGTGTTGTGGCTAATTTTTAAACTTCTAGTTTCTTAGCTCAAGCAGAACAAGAAGTTTTTAAGGTGCATTGTTGGGCTCTGAACCAGTAACTAATATAAAAGCACTTTATTCAAGATCAAAATTAAAGCAAACAGTTAAATACAGTTGTCCACATGGAGATTTGGTGAATAAATATACTATTTGCATAAGAATAATGACTTGTTATGCTAACTGTTATTATGTTGCTATGCTAACTCTGCACCCCAAAAAATGAGCACACAATGTGAAATCCCAAAAGAGGATCTTACACTACACTGCTATCATGTCCTTCTTGTATAAGTACAGTGTAATGAGTGCTAAATTTATTCAAAGTTGCACTTTACATAAATGGTAGTTCCACCCTTACTACAAAAGGGGCTAGAGGGAATGCAATTTTTGTAACAGTGATAAAATAGACCCAATTACACAGTAATTATTAGGATCATTATAGGGCGATCATAGCACTGTAATGTAAAGCAAGTGTTAACCACAAAAGACCTCTCCACCACAATACAAAACCAGCTTTAAGGTTAGTTTTAGTGTTAGCCAGGCCTCTGATTTAAAGTTAATGTCTGATGGTAGTAAAAAATAATGGTAATAATTATAGCCGGATATTATTGAAACAAATAGAATAAAAATACAAATACAGTAATAATCCTACATACATACAAAAATATAGCAAAGGAACTCTAACAACAAGGATCAGTGGGCATATTAGGGCATGTGCATATGGGGGGGCACACATGAAACAGACTTGATTTTATTTCTTATCCCAGTTTGGATTATCAGTGCATCTGTTCCACCTTGTTCTGACGTATAGTGCCCTGTTTCATTCTGGCCAGTTGATCAAGTCTCAATGCAGTTCCCTCTTCCTGCGACATGTAATTTAGGTAACACCAAGGCAAGCTCAAAGTGCCCTGAGTCAGTCAGAGATACCGTGATTACTCAGGTGCCACTCAGTTTAGTCGGTGCTCTCCCCACTAGTCCGTGTTGTTCTGAGGTTAAACTATGCCATGCTCTGAAGCTCCTCCTTTCTACTCTGACCTTATGTGATTCTGCACATTTTTTCTGGCCATTTTGTTTGAGAGTTCTCCAAGTAAGGCCATGCATAACACATCGTCCTGAAAGTAGCAGAAAAGCAAGAGAGGAGTCTTTGATGAGAGCCATTTATGACTGGCTTTGTTCTGGGAATGTATGACAACCAACTGATTTGCATTTGGTCCCATAGCACAGTTGAAGATAGCACAGGGCAAGAATCCTGCAACTGGTGATCAGAAAGAGCAGCAGGCAGGAGAGGGGGATTGGAATAGTGAGGACACAAGAGCGCTCGGGAGACGCTGGCGTCAGGCTGCCCTGGGCTGGAAACCTGACCAGACACTTTGTCTTTCAGAGCAGCCTCTCTAAAAATAAAAAGGCTTCTGCTGACAGCAGACACAAGCCTGAGACTGCACATACATGAACATACACCTTACATCTCTTTCACACATATCTGTACACACACGCACACACACACATATTCATTTGCCTCACCATTCATAGCAACATATGACAACCTTTCTGCCTTTCTTTTGACCACTTCTCACACTGCTTTCCTGAATAAAGTCCCTTTTTGGTGTCGAATTTTGACTCTCTTATTTTGACTCTTGTAGTCACTGTTTTTGGTTAAGCTGTTTCACCCTCTGTTAGGGCCCTGCATGAGATCAAATATCAGCCACCAGTTTGTCCATTCAGTATGGCTGAGGATGGAGCTTTACCATAGACCACAAGGACTTTGATGCTTTTAAGATCATTTACTTAGCTTACTCCCCGTAAAAGTGGCATATGGATCACATTGGCCCAACTACATTACCCAGGAAAGTCAAATAAATAAATAAATAAATAGACAAAGTTCTGTGTAAAAAAAAAAATCAACTAGTTTTCTTTCTTGAATTCAATGCAAGTAGGCCTGATTGGTTGGGTGGAGGTCAGCAAGTTCACTGCTTCGTGATCAGAATTGTCGCCTCGTGGGAATGCGAAAAAGGGGAATGCAGTGGTGGGTATCACGGTCATCTCGATGTCATACGGGTTTCTCCAGGGTCTTGCGGAAAGGCATGGGGTTAGAGGCAGAGATCTTGCGGCACACTGTGTTGGTGTTGCTGCAGCGGCAGCCAGGCCGTGTGGCATGGTCATAGCCTCGCTGGCACAGGGTGAGGCACAGCTTGGCAGGAGGATAGCAGCACAGGCAGGGCAGGCAAATAGCCAGGAGGGCCATGGTTCCCCAGCGGGCGCAAGCATGGGCAGGGGCACAGGAGCAAGGCCGATCAGCACAGTTGTCCTCGTCATCTGCCGAGCAGTGGTAGAAAAGACCTTTTACGCAGCACAGGCAAGTGCCATACTCTACGGCATTCTCAGCCGAGCACAGGCATCGTTGGCCACAAGCCCAGCAGGAAGGTAAGCTTTGAGGGGCACAACACTCCTGGCACTTGCAGCGGCTACACCGTTCGCAGATAAACAGATGCAAGCCTAAATCCTCTCCATCAGCCAAGCCTTTACCTAATGAGTCTGACTTCAAATCACCCTTGGGTTGAGAGCGCACAACTGTGGCCAGGCCAGAATGGGAGGGCGTTAATCCTGAAAGTAGTCTCTGGTCTGAAGCACCACTGCCACGGGACATAGAGCTGATGGTACTGGAGCGGCTCAAGTGTGCCAGGTGGGCATGTTGGTGACTCTGACTGTGAGGGATCTGAGCATTTCGATCATCGTGTGTATAGAAGACACCCACCTGAGTGGCAGGCTCTAGAGCCACTGGGCGATCCACATAGTCATTACTGGCCCTTATTAAGCGGATCTGGTCTATGGACAGCACAGAGACCTGCTGGAGGTCCAAGCCCTCACGGTCCATCCTTAGAGGAGGTGCTGGATCCATATTGTCACTTGGGCCACCAAGCGGGGGACTTGGATACAAGGCTCACACCTATCAGGGTACATCAGATAAACCTGTAAAACACAATCATACAACACACCATGACATTTACAGCAACAAATATTAAATAATAACAAAAATATATATATTTAAAAGCAGCTGTTACCAGAGAGGACAGCAGAAAAACAAGCCAACATAAACCCTGTCTACTGCTGAGGTTACAGCTATTATTAGACATAGAGGATGGAGAGATAAAACTATTGACATCACACTGTAATTTAGCATCTGGTGAACACAGCTGTTGACACAAGGGAAGGGAATCTGAACTGAGAAATTGACAACACTGAATTGTGAGAAACATGGGAGCCCACAAGACTTAGTGTCAATGTCCTGAGGCATCTTTTTCCCAGTTGGTCCGAGGAATCCAAGAACCCCTCCCTGCAGTTTTTCTTTTGTTAAGCCTTATCCTCCATAAACAGGAACAACATGGCTAGTGGAATGTACATGGAAAGCTTCAGCATCCTGAAATTGAGAAACATGCTGCTCGCATTATTTGATGTCATGCCCCTAGAACTTTGCCCCTAGAGTTTTGTTCATTCAAAACTATAAATAAACAAATTGCACAAATTTGACAAACCTCTTGGGTTTCTGGATTTTGTTGCACACCCTTTGAGTTACACAACCTGAGTTACACAACATGACTTCTCCAAAGGAGGTCAGTTTTCACAAAGAATGATTCAGGATGAATGGAGAAGCATTTTAAGACAGATTGATGAAGAGATTAGACAGGAGTGGAGAGCCGTGCCTGACATAACCAGGAACGGAAATCCATACGCAAGGGCAGCAATTAGAGGAAGCAGTGTCTATTCCCAGTCCACTAAGTATCCGGGGCACAGTCAGCTGAATTCCTGGCAAGAGCCCTAGATGCTCTCGCAAAAAGGTAAGATAGCATCCATCCTCTGCCCCCACTCAGTCGACCATAAAAGTAGAGATAAGGAGGCCCAGGTTGGAAGTACCAAATGCATTTGCGAATTACACAGAAGAGGAAAGAGAAGTCCTGGAGAGTAATTACATCAAACCCAGCAGAAAGCTGCAGTCAGTGTCTATCAGTCCATCTATTTGTTTAGAGGGGCCTGCTGTTCATTTCCATGAGCTCATTATTTGGGGCCTGATTTCGCAAACAACACTGAACTTCCAGCCAACAGTGCATTTGCAAACAAGACAGAGAGGAAGTTTTGTGTTTGCTCATCTGTGTCATGTCAAGCACTTTTAGGTTGCATACTTGTGAGAGCATTTGCACATGTCCTCTCCATGTGGTTTTCCTCAACTATGTTGGCCCTTGGGTGCATTTATCACTTGGGGCTACACTGAAGTTTATTTGAAACTTTTCACTGACTTGCAGTTAAAAACAAAGCTTTAGTCTCCAGTTAAACTAAAAACATCAAATTTCCTGGGATCTGACAAATAGCAAAAACACACCAATTATGACATTTCGTAATCCAGCCACTCACTCTTTGTACTGGCTTTGTTCCTAATTTTTCCCTGTATTCTTTTCAGTCTTAAATCTATCATCTGGCCTCTTTGAAATGTACACTTACCTGTAAAGGAGACAATTAGAGTACCCCACCAATCTAAGCCCCAGACCTCATTGCAGCCAGGGTGCCAATAGATCGATAAGCCACACTCCAGCAGCACTGCAGCGAGGCGTTGACATCAGGAAGCCCAATGAACCCCCTCCCCACAAAGAGCACTCTACCACTCCCTACTCAGTCCCAGAGCACTCAACAGCTCTACATCCCCTAGACCATGGTGAGGTCAAAAAAGATGGTCTGCTAGTGTTTGAACAATGACAAAAGTCATAAACACAGAAGTAACACAGCAATAAAAGGAGGACATCTGCTGTTTAATCATTTACAAGAAGGTTGATGCACTGATAAAGAATGAATGGTCAGCTTGCATTTTAACAGTGCGCTCTGAATTATCGATTCCGGATCTCAGATTACATCTTCTCAATCCCAAGCTTTGACCACAACCTCTAAAGGAGCTCCTATTCGGTGAGGCGAGTCATAACATCAAATGAAATCAGGGTCCAGTAAGTTACCCTTTGGTATGGTTGGTCCTAAGTCAGACATAGTGGGGGGAAGAAAGTATATGCAGGATAACTTCCTTACTCTTGTCTTAACTCTTGACTTTTCTAAGACTTGTGTTGGTTAGATATTGTTTGGCAGGTGCTGGCTAGGTGACAGATGTCGGATAGTTGCACTGAATGTGCAGTATTTTGGTTAAATAGAGGACATGGATTTAAGCTTCTTTACAGGTTCAAGAAACAGTTGTGGACTACCTGAGCACTGATATACTAAATATTCAGAGTACACCATTAAATTCTTTTTTTATATAACAGCTAAGACAAGCTGTTCATTAGGCAGCATTTGGGATCTCTTTCTTCTTTCTGCACTCCAGTGTGCAGCTGAAGCACCACTTCTTGCTTGAGTGTCTTTTCTGTCCTGGCATCTGACGAGTCCATCTATTTGTCTGTTAATGGATGTATCACCTGAGTGGCTGCTGCTGAGGAGGACTGCAGACACCAAGCATGCTAACAGGTTAAATAGAGCTGTGAAAAGAACCTCCTCCCCTCCTACTTTTCACCCACTATCATTGTTTGAGCACTTATTTTACAGTATTATAACACTTTGTTAGTGGCACTGAACAGTTATTAAGTAGTAAAGAACCATTTTTCCTAGTTCTGCCAAGCATATCTAATCTTGATGTTAGAAACAGTCGGATTACCCTGTGAAGCATTATTGTGTGAACCATACTTTGGCAAAAACAAGGGCTCAGGCTTCTGTGCCTCAATGTCTTAGATTAAGACATTCAGGAAGGCACAGGCCTGAGAGTGCCTGGGAGCAGAGGAAAGAGCTGTGTGTGGATAGATGGAGAGAAAAAGAGTTGGGAGAGGGAGGACCATGTTTACTCAGTCCTGCCTGCCGTGAGGGGTAACCTGAAGACAGGCCCCTGCGCTCTGGGAGTATCACTGCTGAGTGAGCTGTGCCTCACGGCTCTGCCCCAGGGCTCCTTGCGCCCGGTACCTTGCATACATCCTTGGCCAGGGTAACCTAATCTTGGGCAGGAAGAGGATGAGGCACGCATATTATTCATAACAATCGCGACACACCACTGGTTGGGAGTAACTCAAAACCCTGGGGGAGGGAGGAGAAGGGAAGCAAACAAGCAAGGGAAGAGGGGGGGGGAACAGTCGTAATGCAGAGGGTCACTAGACAATGTTGCAACAAACATAGTCAAAATCATGCAGGCCATTTCACGAGTGACTACTGGGAGTGGTTGGCAGTGCTATTCAGGCACTGGCTGACAAGAGCTCCATGCAAGTGACACCATAAAGTGATGCTTGTCAATGACCCCTTGCACTGATGCAATCCAACCACATATCACATTTCATTGTGACAAACCGTTATTTCATATATCTATTTACTTTCTAAATGTATTTCCCCAAGATCAATTACTTAAAGCACGCCGATTAGCTGCTAGTCATTCCAGTGGACCCAGAAGAGGGGGACAGAAGAAGGTCCCAGGAGCCAGCCTTAGCCAGGCTCTCAGGCTGGCCATGAGATGTCAGTCACAAGGACCCTGGGTCAGCCCTCCCCCTAGACCCTCTGGGAACACAGCAGGATTGAATGACAATAAACTGTATGAGATTCCGGATGTGCTGAATCCGACCCCCAGGAAGGACTGAAATAGACACTGCAGACCAGTTTGGGCAACAGAGAGAGAATGAGAGAGAGAGAGAGAGGGAGAGAGGGAGAGAGGGGGTAAAAAAGGGGGGTTGCAGTACATAGACAGATGCATGGTCCATATCTGACAGAAACAAAAGAGAAAGCTAGAAGAACAGACAAATTTGGCAATGATCAAGAAAAAAGAAATGAGCAAAAATGAGTATATAGGAGACAACAATGAACACAGCATAGTTTGGGCAGTCTAAATTACATGTTGTACTTTTCACACTTTCACTTTGTAAACAAATAAAAGTGCAAAAAGAAATCAAAATACAAACTAAACTGCTATCAGATAGTCAGGGTGCATGTGCTCTGTGCGCAGCCTGCCCTGCTGCCCAGAGTACAAATACTCTTTCTGGCAGCAGAGCTTTCCCAGTCCGTTATCATCCCTTCTCCCAGTGTCTGCCAGTGAAAACTGGCTGTATTGACAGTTCTGACCTTGAGGACAATCAATGCCATCCCTGCATGGCTGAACCCCATGCATAGGCTCCAAGTAGGAACTGTGTTTGGGATGATAAATTAAACATGCTACTCACAGAAACTACAGATGAACTTTACAGAGTCTATCCAGAGTACACAAGTCAGTTGGGCAAACCACTCAAGAGTGTCAGATGGTTGCAAGTGCAGCATGAATTAGAAATAGGAAAGGGAATACAAGGATTGAGCACTCACCTCGGAATGGAGGGAGATCCATAGTGAAATTCAGAAAAGTATTTTTTATTTCTCTCAGCTCGTTCCCCTCTTCACTGGTTCAACTCCGTCAGCTTTGTCCTTTCAGGCACTTTCACAGGGGTCTCAGGCGTGCAGGCTATCACCCTTTCTCAATGCTCAGTCATTCCCCAAAGATTGTACTGACAGCCAAAGCAGAAGAGCAGCACTCCGAAAAGAAAGTGAAAAGTCTCTCAGAAAGGAGGGCAACATGTCATGCAAGATATCCCAAAACAAAAAGGGTCCTGGAGAAAGTGTACGGCAGAGCACAGTCCAGAAGCTTTTCCACATACAACTGGAAAAGAGCAGGTCTGCAGTTTTTTGGTCTCAGTAGAAGCTGAAAGTGTGAACACTGAATTGTCTTAGTCACACGTTCTCTCTCTCTCTCCCTCACTCTGGTCAGTGCTTCCTTGCATTCATCTATTCGCTCTCAGAGGTCTGTGTGTCTGTGTGTGAGTGAGCGAAGATGACACAGACAGAGAGAGGGGAGAGAGAAAGGGAGGTGTAGGGAGTGAGATAGAGGGTGGGAAATAGAGGGAGGGAGGGAGGGAGGGAGGGAGGGGGAGGGGTTGTTGGATATGAATGGTAGACAGAGGGAGGGCTTTAGGGGGCCGGTGGAGTTTTGCTGGTGATAGTTAATGGCTAAGTGGCATCATCAAGCTGAAACTCAATCTCTCATTTGTTCCCCCTCAGGCACCATTCCATATGATTCCCTGAGCTTAGCCCGAAGCAGGAGAGGGAGAGAGAGACAGAGGGAAAAGAGGTATGAAAAGCCCTGAAAAAAGTGAAAAGATGCAACAACAAGAGGACACACATAATGACAAAGAAAACCTCATTTGAATTATACACAATACCTTGTGAGCAAACTAACATTTTTTTCATATTAGTGCTAAAAGTTGGATAGTTTTCCATCAGGTTGGGTAGCAACCTTTTTCAAAGATCAAAGATCAAAGATACTACATGCTATTGCCAAGTTACCCAGATAACAAGGAACACCTTTTTAACATTAGTGGTTGTTCTTTTCTTAGTTTTTTCTTTCTGAACAATGTTATGTGTAGAACATTACGAGGATGTTCTGGGACTTGACAAATGTCTGCTTTACAATGTGTGTCTTTGACATTCATAACTTGACAGCAATGTATATCCCTGAGCAGTAAGAAACTAGACAATCAATCAGCAAGAGCAGTACTGGAGCAGGTAGCAAAATGTACCAAATTATTATTGTCTGTGATGAACAATCACAGTGTACATCATGTTACCCAGCTCTCTGTGAAGGGGCTGAGGAATGTGTCAGTCGTTGCTCAGGCCCCCACTTCCGCTAAACCCATCCTCTAAACACCAAAAGACTGATCGTGGCACGGCAACCTGTGACTATGTGAGCTCATCTCCTTGTTGAAGCTTTACATGTGAAGAATTTCTAAAACAGATATTCAATGTCTTGAGTTTGGAGTCAAATATAAATCGTTTCCTAATCTAAAGATACCAGAGGAGAGGTGACAGATGTGGAATAAACAGTGTTGAACACCGCATTCTGAGAAAAAAGAATTCTGTATGTGGCTAAGACAGCTTAACAACAAATATAAATTTACAGTATTCAGTGTTATATGTGGCTAAATAAATAACAAAATTAATGGAAAAAGGTTTTAACATAAATTAATCCACTGTACTCCTGCTTATTTAACATTAGTGTGTCAAACAGGAGGAAGAGTTTGGAGAAGCTATTTGATGATATTTAAATGCTGAATCTTGCATAGTAGACCTAGCAGAACTGATATGTATTTTATATATAATGGACATATGGTGGTCCTAAGGGGTAGAGGAGTTTAGGGAACAAATGGTTACAGTCCAATGACTGCTTAAAAAAATCTTTTATATTCATAATTCAGTCTAACCATTTTCATCTGGTATGTGTGTGTTTGTGTATGTATTCATCGAACAGCAGCTGTCTCAGAGCAGCTCACATCCCAGTGAATAATTCAGAGTCTGACGTTCTAGTGCATGTCAGATTGGAACGCAGCCCATGTTCCTATCCTATTTACTTCTGTTGTTCCCAACAGATACCAAGAGACCTTATCATAATGGCAACATGCTTGTGGTGAGATTAGAAACTACTGCGCTGCACAACTCTGTACATATCCCCCTGCAGCTCTCGGATGAAGGCCCTGAATTAGTCACAGGCTACATCGTTGACAGGAATAATCATTTTATGGCGTAATACAACAGAGCAAACATAGAGTGAAAGCGCTCACATGTACTAACATGTTTGTCTGTTAAATGAGAACAATACATGGCATCAAGTGGGGTGCGCTTGTGTTTGGATGCTTTTTTTTTATGTCCTCTTATTGACGGTACAGGGAAGATATCTCCAAGGTAACAGTACTTGTGTGCTTGTGTGTGTGTGTGTGTGTGTGTGTGTGTGTGTGTGTGTGTGTGTGTAAGTAACAGGGCAGGAAGAGGGGTGCTTCCTGGTTTCCTGTGGAGGGAAATAGCTGGGATGGCCAAACAGAGCAGTGAACTGGAGTGTGAATCAGGTTTCTCTGTCCTGGGCAAACTCAGTCTGAAACTCTGTCAATGTCGCAGTGGAATCTAGTTCTTAAAGTTCAGTTTACATCCGGTTAATCTAGAATTGAGCGACTTCACTTTTAAGGTTACATAATTAATCATAGGTAACATAGTGAATATATCATATCTTAATAACTGAAGACATGTTATCAAAATTATGCTCTCTTTACAATGAAACATGCTATTATTTCTTTAAGTACTGACAATATCCCAATATCTTGTGTTTTGACCTTATTTTTCATGATAATTCTAAATATCATCCAATTGCAAAACCTAATAACAATATTTAGTGTCACTGAAGAACAAAGAAAAAAGCACCAATCATTACACCTTTTAAAAGATATTAACAAAAATATATATACAGTAAAGCCCCAGTTTTACGCGGATCTGGACTCGCGGATCAAATTTTTTTCGAGAACAAAACTGATTGTTTTACGCTGAAATATTCAAAACAATGCAGAACCTGCAAATATTCTACGCTTTTTTTTGCTTTTTTCGTGGCAATATGGACTTTAAACCTCTCTACCTATATCTTACTCTCTCTCTGTCGTTCTCTCTTACTCATTCTCTCGCTCTCTCTACCT
>JBBJLR010000024.1:3492676-3503880 GCA_037577145.1 Brachypetersius gabonensis
AAGAGATGCACCCAGTATTCAACAACAACATTTTACTACAGGCATTTAGATACTTAGAAAAATACATTAAATCATACAGAAGACACATCACTAGAGCCAAAGAACCGATTGACCAACTTGATTCAGTCTAGCTGCTTTGTGGCTAAGAGTAGCATCACGGTCGCTTCGGAACAATAGCATGTTGCTAATAGCCATAGCTGTCTCCGGAACGCCATCGTTGAGCCATGACCTGGTAAAAACGTAAACACAACAGTCTCTGAACTCACACTGGGTGGTTTGCCGGAGTCGGATGTGGTCCAGTTTATTGTCCAGGGAGCAAACGTTGCCGAGGAAAATGGATGGTATTGCTGGACGGCTAGCATTAGCCTTTAGTCTGGCGTGGACTCCCCGAGATCTCGTCGCCGAGGTAAACTACACGCTTATCTCTTATCTGGAGCAGGGTCTGGGGGTCATAAACATGTGTACCAGCTGTTTGGATACACTGTTTGCGAGTTTCAGTGTGAAATCTTGAAAAGTAACACACAATAGCACCAAAGTGTTGGACCCTGAGTGGCCACTGTGTCCTAGCGTGCTTCCATCTTGGTTTCTTTTGAGAGCTACACCTCAGATTAAATAGCCATTTAAGTACATTAGTACATTTTCACAATTATTTCTATGATGAAACTTAGAGAGATTAATTTTGAAGACCTTTTCTTTCATATAAGACCAAAAAAAAATATATAAAATATATTTATGTTTTTCATATATATATATATATATATATATATATATGTATATATAAATTACACACAGTTAATCACATTATTTGCAAAATCTAATCAAATAATTCATTCAAAAGTAGCGCATTGTGCACCTTTATTTTTAAAACACTGCTATATGAAAAAAGTGCAATAACATTTGGTTTGCAAATACTTTAAATAAATAAGGAGCTTTTTAACAGCAATTTTCCCTTTAATCCAGTTACAGTTAAAATGTTTATCATTATATCAGCTACAATAGAGGGACCAACTCCAAAAGTCTATGTATGTAAGTGCAGTATTATTAAAGTCTCTTTTGGTGTAATGGTCAGGCATCCCTATACTTATCCATACAATATGGACAAAAGTAATAGGAGCACTGTACGTGTTGGATGGTACTCGCAGGTGTCAGGCATCCCATTACTTTTGCCCATATGTATATATATACTTAAAAATTTAAACATATACAGATTGAACTCTAGAGGCAGAATGTACACATGCACCAGCATACACATATCCTCTCTCTTGTGTAAATCATAAATCATGTGTTGTGTGTTTTGTTTCTCACTCTTTTCAACCACTGCATCTAAACTCACTTGGTGTAGTCGTGTCTATTTGTGCCTGTGGGCTCTTTTTTAGAAGTCCACACTGAAACTAACACCTATTGCTGCGCATAGCCTAGTTGGACCAAAGCTATAAGGGCTAAAGTTTGTTTCACCTTTGGATGCCCTCTTATGTGTATAGGCACGTATTTTAAACGCATGATTTCATATATATAAATAAATAAATAAATAAATAAATAGATAAATAAATAAATAAATAAATAAATAGACACCACGTATGTATGTATCGACTGGTTGTGCCTCTCACCGCAGCACCATGCCCTGCTGCTTCAGCCCATTGGTCCTGATTCCACTGGCAGAACGGAGGGAGAAAGGGAGGGGCTGTGCTGGGCCATGGTTGGATCAATGTTAAATGGCCTGGTTAATGACCGGCACACAGCTGACAAAGTCATTCATTTCTGCCGGCGCTGTCTCATGCAGCAGGGTTCTTGCAGTAGGGCATGCATATGTGAGGTCATGCTTACACTACCCATATCATTGTGTACACACACACATACACACCAGAAAGTTATCATAATATTGATATTTCATCTATCAAAATACTTCATGAGACTTCCATTTCTATCTGATCATCTTTCTGTTATTCTGTTTATGTTGGTTTTTGCTTTTTCATCTTACACATGCTGAACCTGAAAACCATTCGACACACACATAAGCATAACACTGCAGGAAGAGAGAGACAGGGACAGACAGAGAGTTACAAAACACCTTTATCCCAGCACTTTTTTCTGTTCTCTAAGCCCCAATCTTTGATTCTGCCCCCTTCCTAGAAGGAACTGGACATGACTGCCCTTAAACTACTCCACCTCCACAAACATATCCTCAGGCTGCCTTATTCCTCCAAACAAGCAGTCAAGCTCTCTGTCATCTTCTATCTCTCTGTACCACTGAACTACATAAACACCGCCATCTGATTAGAATTAACACCAGCTGCCCTCCTTTAGGGCCTCGCTCGCTCGCTCTTCTCCCTTCCTAAAATCCACCTCCACCCCCACTCTACATCCCATTCACTCTAACAAACCCTCTGGCCAGTTTCACAAAAGTGATTGTTGTATTAAATGTGATTTTTAGAAAAGTTAGAATCAATTGCTTTCCTCCAGAAAATCTTCTTTAGATTAGTTTGAAACTTTTTTCTTAAGAATATTTACATGAAAAAAGTGCATATCAGTGTTGGGGATTTCAAATAGCTACATGGTAAATTAAATAATAAACTTTCTTTAAATTATATTTTCCTCTTTATGTAAACATCCTTTTAAATAAAAATTATCCTTTTTTCTGCATAGGTGGGGGGAATGGGAGGATTTGGTTTGTTTGTTAAAAGTATATATATCTAAAAACAAATATGTACTGTTATACTGTATCTGTTATACAGTACCTGATTGTTTATGTTTGGCAATGGAAACATGAAACAAAAGAGAGGTTTGGTTGCATTTAATTCTCATTAACAGAATAAAATAATAATAAGGACAGTAATCAGTAATCATTATATATTAGATAACTACTATGAATCTATTGGACGTATATAAAACTAACATGAAAGCTTTTAATCACTTGAAGTCATTTTAATGACTTTATGTAGACAAAAACTGGCTGTTTTCCACAATGAAAAGTGTCTCAGAAACTATAAAATATTAATGCTATGGTTAAAAACAGTAGGTTAGTTAAAAGAAAACTTTGTCATATTTTTATCTGTGCAGTTTGATTACTTTTTAAAATACAGTAAAGCAATTTCAAATATTTTTAAGCATTCTGGATATTAATTTAATGAATATAAATCTCAATATTACTTTCTCAGTCATGATGGAACTATCTACAGTACTAATACATGTATTCACTTCTCACTTCATATGACATCAATAGTTCAATCAGACAAATATGTTTTCATAAGTATAAGACCTTCCTAAAGTTCCCAAGGACAAATTGAAAAAGTTAAAGAACCTATATATGCCTATATAGAACCTATAGTGCAGCTTGTTTGATATGCAAAGTCCTTGGAAAATCCTTGGAATATTAACAAATCATCCCCAGTCATGTGTCCCATTCAGTATTTCTCTCAGAGTGTAAGAAGAAAGTAAGGAAAGTAAGAGGTAATCCAGCAGTTACTCAAACAGAGTTCAAGAAAAAAGGCTGTCTACCAACAAATGAAGACCCTGCCCACAGTGAAATATGGAGATGGGAGCATCATGAAATGAGGCTGCTTGCCTGCAAACAGTACAGGGGTATTATACTTCATGGAAGGATAGAAAATTTACCCCAAATATACAGCCAAAAAAACCTCAAGATTAAAGAGTTTTTTTTATGTGAAGGCTTGCATGATTTCAATCCAGTTTGAAATTAATCTATCATTAAGACCTTTGTAATCCTGGGGAACTGCAGAGTGTTTGCCTAAAGAAACAGGCCCAAAAAAGCTAATTTCTTTTAACTTCTTATTTCTGGAAACTGTAACTACCAAAGACGGCTTTGCAAGAAAGCATTACTTCATCATATGTATCAGATGTGTGAATCAAAGTGGAAATATACACTGTAAGACAATGAAAACCAAAGTGTCTGTTTCAAAATAGTAGCTCAAAACGTTTGAACATCTAATCATTCATTGGGGGCCAACATACAAACGCTTGGGTTTTAAGGGGTTAGAGACAATATTTAGCTCCTTTCAAAAGATGTGAATTCAGCTCCTGTGCACACATGGAGATACCTACACATCATCAGCCTCAGATTACGAACAAAACATGAAGAATCATGCTCTCACCTACTCGTGCTCTCACAGATGCCAATGCACATACCAGTTTGAAATTGGTATGTCGGGCCCCCCGCGCCCAAACCCCCAACAAATGAACTCTTCCACCTTTATAGCTTTGCACAAACACACACACATAATTTCACCTCCAGCATTCACACCCCGCGTAATTGTTGCTGATAGTTTGGGGCCGAAGTATCCGTGTTCCATTAAGTGAGCGCTACTGTAACTGATTGGCCAGGCCTGCAGAACCTTGGAATAGCCGTCCTGGCCGCCAGCCAGCAGCTCATTTCCTGCCGGCCTGAGAGCCTCCAGCCGCTCCCACTGCAAATGCACTTCCTGACCATGTATAAAATTTTTATTAATGGCCAGGAGTGCATCAGCAAGGGCCCTGAGGAGGAGGGAGAGATTGAGACTAAGAGAGAGCCAGAGAGAGAGGGAGAGAGGAGGACAGAGGAAGAGGGAGGGAGAGAGAGAGGGAGAGAGAGAGAGAGAGAGAGAGAGAGAGAGATGGATGAAGTTATAAAACAGACAGTATTAAGTATGATTGTCCTGACAGACAAATAGAATGAAGCAGAAAGATCGAAAGAGTGCCGAAAACAGACAGAGAATGAGAGACAATGAGAGACAGTGAGAGAGAGAGAGAGAGAGAGAGAGAGGCAGAGAGAGACAAAAAGACAGAGACAGTGAGAGAGGGGAAGTAAGACAGAGAGAGAAAGAGAGAGAGAGTATGCCCTCTAAGCACACCATTAAAACAGAGCAGACTCTTGTCATACATCTCCTTCCGTTATCTCAGATAAAGTGGAAAAGGAGGAAACGATGTTGTGATAAAATGAACAACTGGAAGATTGCAAGCAAGAGGAAGGACCTTAAGAGGTGACTATATTTCCAATAATACACAAATGCCATTAAACACTGGTCAAAGCAGAAGAGGCCAAGAAGAGAAAAGTGAGGGAGAAACAATTGGGCACCTCACCCACTCAAGAAGTCAGAGGTTGACGAGTGGGAGAAGAATGGGAAAAGCAGCAGAAGACTGACACATGGGACATGTTAAAGCCATCCAGCCGTCAAAAAGCTGAGATTGACAGACGGACAGTTTTCTTTTGCACAGATAGAAAACTAGAGAGTAAGCCAGCCAGCGAGAGAAGATCATGCTGGTGAGGGAATACCTTGCACCACTTCAGCAGTGGTGTCCAACAGGATCCCTGGGGGAACGTTTCCCCTTCTCAAACACACAAGCAGTGTTGACTAAGGCCTTTGACAAGCTGAACACTCCTGTCTTAAACCAGTTCTCTCCATTGTAATGATGATTTGCAGTCATGTATGATACCCCTTTTCCTTTCACCTGCTAACAATACAAAAACTTTTGCCATCACCCTAGAGCAGTTGTAGATGTTCATCAACATTTCTTCTCTAAACTAGAAAATCTCACTATAGAGACAACTGTAGCAGACCATTTGGAGGCAAGAGAAGAAGTCTATCTTAAATTTCTTGCTAATATTAGAAGCTGAAGTCCTACTCTTCAAAACATACTGTTTTGTGAGGGAATACTGTACAGTGCCTTGTGAAAGTACTAACCCCCCTTGGTATTTTTCATGTTTTGTTGCCTCACAACCTGGAATTAAATCGGACTGTTTGAGAGTTTGCACTATTTCATTTACAGAACATGCCTCCAATTTTGAAGATGTATTTTTTAATTGTGAAGCAAACAAACAGAACAAAATAACACAATTCCCCCTAAAGTCAGGCACCTTTTGCAGCAATTACAGCTGCAAGTCACTTTGAACAAGTCCCTATGAGCTTGCCACACCTTGCTGCTGGGATTTTCATGTACAGTTTAAGTTTAGTAAACTTTTTTTGAACTCTTCACTCAACTACTTTCACCATACCTACCAGTTTCCATAAGTATGTCCTGAATGTATTTTAATTGTAGCAGGATGAGTTTCATCCTAACTCATAGTTAGGGTGAGGCGGCACCTCCTTGCATTGGCATTTTAGCCAATTAGCTGGGGGTGCAGGGTACAATATAAAAGTACCTACCCATAGGTGTCTTGCCCTCTTTTGACCACCTACTCCTGGGTTAACTCAGTTCTAGTTTTCAGTGTCACCGGTGCAGGTAAGGCCTGTGTGTCTTCAATAGCTGTGTGTCATGCTGGTTGTTCCTGGGTCAATATTTATTTATTTATTCATTCATTTTTTATCACTTGGTTAAAGCGACTTGAGTGGTGTGCCTGTAAGCCACCGGTGTGATCACCGCGTAGGTGAAGCACACTTTGCCCCTCTTTCTCTCTCTCGCTCTCAGGTGATCAACACCACAGAGATTGGTAGGTATGTACATGCTGCTTGCTGCTATCTATGCCCTCATCTCTGCACTTTTTGCAGTAACCGGACTTCGAACCGCTGCTGCTTTGTCTTCGCTTTTATCTTGCTGCTCCGCTTCTTGCTGGTTCAGCTTGCTGCGCTTTGCTCGTCTGAGCTCTGTGTCGCTCTGCTTGACGGGTGTTTGTGTGTGTGGTGCTCCGGTCCGTCGCTGTGATTCAAAGCTTAGCTGTTCGCCGTCCCTGGTTCGTGTGAGTCGCTCGGTTCGCTCGACTCTCTGAATCTCCCTGTCGGAGCTCAGTTCAGCCGGTTATTTTGTACAGCGTGAGCAAAAGTCACGATGTTGGAGTCAATTTTCTAAGTTGTCTGTGTACTTTTGAATTAAATTCGTTTATTGTTCATTTAAAATTATTTTTTGTTTTCTTAAAATTAATTATTTCTGTTGCTTGTGCTTAGTTTAGCTAGGATATTTGCTTTCTTTGGGGTTTTTTTTTCTATATTTTTATTCTATTTTTTTCTCCTTGCTGCATTAATTTGTTTTCTTAAGTGTAACATTAGATAACTTTGGCAGCATATTGGGTTGTATAGTTTAAGATGGTTTTACTTTTATATTTTACATTTCTTTTTCTTTCTTTGTTTTACAGTGCTGGGAGCCCAAGGTGGTGGTCGTGGTGTCCCAGCTGGTGGCGTCTCCCCTCTTACCTGTGTGTTGTGATGCTCTGGGTGGGGTTTCCCTTTCACTGAGGAGTGTGTATGTGTTCCTGGCACATGTGCTTGGGAAGAGTGATTTTGTTTTATTTGAGACTTCTTACCCATTTAGGGCCAATCGCCTCACTGGCCCTCAGCCGTAATTGGCCCTCAGTCTTGTGTGTGCATTTTATGGTTTTCAATATTGTAATAAATATTGTATTTAAACCGGAACCATGCTTCTTACCTGTTTAGTGAACCTGTGTACCTTAGGTTTATATTCTCTGGGTGAAACTCCCAGGGTAGTTTAGTCTATTTACTTCCACCTAGTTAACTATTTCTTTACTCCTATATTGCGTTTTGTTGTATGTTGTAGGCCATATCCTGGCATAGTTGATGCAATTTCTATAACCTTAAATATATCGCACCTGAATCTCACCACATTCTTAATATTTTACTGAAATATTTTCAAATGAAACTGACCCACTTTGTCCACACTTTGTTCTTTTAATATTAAGTAGGTGAAAATGGAAGTGGCGATGTCAAAAACAAGACTAAGCAACTACCAAGTCTGGGCTACCAAGCTGAATTTGTTAGGTCTGATATAGCCCAGCCAAATTGGTTTCTGGGCAGGGTAGACTTGTGACATGTAGGACTATAAATGTTAAAGTTGACATTGAATAATTAAGTGCTGGACAGTACAGCAAGGCTATAGCAAATTTTCTAATTTTTTTTTTCAGTGTCACCTTGACATCTTCCACTGACCTGAAAATAACAGAACCAAAAATCTATTTATATGGTTTGAATGTAGGTATGGTTCACAAATTAACAGCTGTTTCTTATCTAACTGTTAGCATTAGCTCACCTAATGGCAGCTAAATGCTTTCCCTTCATTTTTAGACCAGTCATTTTTGTTTCTAGATGTACTTTTCCATCTGCTTCCTTTATGCCATATGAATTGAAAAGACTAGGTGTTGGCATCCCTATTGTTTGCATCACTTCTGATGGAGGAGGGGAGTTGAGAGATGGCTGCTATAAGGCTTTACCAGCAGGACACATCAGTTGTGTGCCTCAGCATCACAGGGCGTTTCTGTCATTTATCACAAGACCGCCTCTGCTGAGGCAGACCCACAAGCCTGGGTGTGAGTCTTGCAGTTAGCTGTTAGTCTTAGCTGCTCAGGTGGTGTCACTCCTCTTCAGTCTTAGCCAGTGGCTGGTCCTCTTGGCTTTGATGGCCAGTTGATGAGCCTGTGCTCTGACTCCAATCTCCTTAAGGAACTTAGTTGTGCTGAATGCAAAGCCCCTACAACTCACCTCCATCGGGGGCACCTTGATCTTTCAGCCTCTGTCCTCTATCTCAACTACTAAGCTGCCATACCACAGCTTCTTGCGCTCACATGCCTCCTCGATGGCATCCTCCCATGGCACCATCAGATCAGTGTCCACGGTTTGTCCCCCTCCTGGACAAATGCTGGTGTATGCCAGCGCACATCCTGGTTGGTGAAAGGTTAAGTGTTGATGGACACCCTCTTGCACTCAAGTTTCTGGGCTAGAACCTTAGGACCTGGTTGTGTCTCCATGTGTATCTGCCCTGAGTGAGACTGGTTCTACAGCCAACCAGGATGTGCTTCAGTGTTGCTGGGACTGTACACACGGGGCAAGATGGGTCCTTTCCAAACCACAGCTGCAGCTTTGTAGGAGATTGAGGTCTCCATTGTACAATCGTCTAAAACCCTTAATGGGCTTCTCTGGGGCTGTTCATCACTGTTGTGGAACCACACAGCTGTTAGTTGTCCTTTGACAATGGAGATGCTGTGAGATTTGGTTGGCTTGAACTCCATTCTTGCCCACTGGATGTTTTCCTGGAGTTTCTGCAGCAAGCATCTAGTGCATAGTTTTGTTGTAATGATGGCCATGTCATCCATGTATGCTCTAATGGGCGGAAGACGGAGGCCACTCTTAGTTCTCTCCCCTACCACTACCCAGTGGGATGCCCATATGATCATTTCCATTGCCATGACAAATGCCAGGGGGGAAATGGTACAGCCTGCCATGATGCCAATTTGCAGGTTCTGTCAGGTGTTCTCAGCTGTTACAGTAGCTCTTGACCAGTTCTGTGTGTTGTGCAGTCCACTCAGACAATTAGTGCAGCAGCTTTTCAGAATGTGAACAGAACTAAATGAAGATAATTGAGTGGTCTTTTTTCTGAACCAGTAAGCTGAATAAACCCTTTCAACTCTTCCTGTAATGATGCAGCAGAAGTCAGTGAAAACACTACAGCAATGGTGGCATTTACTAAAGTGGATGTTGAGGATTCACTTATTTTTAGAGTTTCAGGAAATCATTGTTTTTTTTCCATGAAAAATATTTGTTTGGTGGAGCAAACAGTTCAGAGAGGAGAGAGTTCAGCTAACTCTAGCTGTCTGATGTTTACCAGAATGTGGTCTATGTTTTGCAGGTTGAAAGTTAATGAAATTATAGCTCAATATTTTACGATTTAATTTTACAAAGTATCTGATTTTAAATGGACAGTTCTTTTCTACAGTCAAAAAGCCATATGAAATAAGACTACAGCCAAACCATAAAAACTGGATTTGGTTGTTACCTGTAAAACACAAGTCTAAAAATCAATTTTACGAAACAATCTGATTTGCCCTGCAGTGGGAAAATAGCCACAGCGCTTTCAATGAAACGTGTTTCATAAACATGGTGCAGAAATATTGACTTCTTACGAAGCAAACTCAAATTTTTCTGTTTTAAACACAAGTAACGAAACACATTTTACCTGTATCTCAATGTAAATAAAATCAAAATGTTAAACCCACCGACATGTGAAGAGAATAAAATGCATTATCACAATACAGTCAAGGGATGTGAAATATTAGGCAGCAGACCCAGGCTCCAAGGCTTCCCTACTCTGAATTCCCTACTCTGGGTTTGGCTTAAGGATGGATGAGAGTAATGCTATACTGTACTTTCTCCCGCACACACACTATTATTCTCACTATATAATTTCTCTCATATTTATGCCCAACTAGCTAATCCAAATTATTCCACACTTTAAAGGTGTGCTGCTGCCTAACTGGTAAAGTCTGAGCAGCGTAATCTAATGAGATGACTATATGCTGATGTGACTCTGCGGAATCTGATGTAGGTGATCCGATCAGGCCTCTCCGAAAGGAAGTTGTGGGTGTTTTGCTGACATGATATGCAATTATGAATATTAATTATTGAAGTGCAGTGCGGAATGAGGAAATATGAACCTGGAGAGCCAGCACTTCTGTCCGACCCCTCACACTCACTCACATTTTCTCTCTACATTTCCGACTCTCTGTGAACTCAGTGTAGACAAGTTCTTCAAAAGGAAAAAAAACGGACAGAAATCTCCTCTACTATCATCCAATAGGCCACATGAGTAAAGAATCAACACAGTGACTCCAAACTACAACACATGACGTGTAAGTAAGTGCACATAAAGTGTCAAATTGGTGGACCTTATTTATGGATACCTAAAAGAAAATGATAGACAAATTAATTTAACGTGAGAATTTCAAAGATTTTTCAAAACTTCTGTATAATTAAATGGTTAAGATGTAAACAGAATTGTTTAAAGTGGTTTCGAAAACAGTGAGAGATGTCTGGAACATTGGATAATAAATAAAATAGCTAGCTTTATGTCTCAGATACCTCAACCACCACCCGTCACCACTGCTGTTAAAAATTCTGACTTCAAGTTTCTCTGCACTTCAATCATCAAACAACTCTGAGTGACTGTTTACATCCCAAACATTGAATTATGCAGACATTCTTTTAAACTGCAAATTTACTTCAACACTCTAAAATGGAGAAAAAAGTGGAGGAAAACTGACAGAGGGTATTAAAATCTGACAGGCATCTCCTGTCTTGGGCAAAAGACAGAAAAATAGTTAAGCAATCTGTTCATTCGAAGAGAAAAGGAAGGGGGGGAAAAACTTCCGTCCCAGCAGATTTTGTCCCATTAATCAATATTAGTTCGAAATTGGAAAGAGAGAGAGAGAGAGAGAGAGAGAGAGAGAGAGAGAGAGAGAGAGAGAGAGAGGGAGAGAGGGAGAGAGGGAGAGA
>JBBJLR010000024.1:3507371-3527132 GCA_037577145.1 Brachypetersius gabonensis
CACCCAGGCACAAACACACACTGAAAAATAAAATCAGTGGAGACACCAGTGGAAAAGTCTGGGAGGGGTAAAATTCATGGACACATGATTTACACAAGAGAAAGAACTTGACACACACACACAGAAGACACCATGTACCAACTTTTTCTGCAGTAAGTATTTTTGAGAGAAGTAGAGTGAGCACTGATAACTCATGTGAGAGAATAGTGTCACAACACTACACAAGAGCAAGGGGGGGGGGGCGAGCGAGTTACAGAGAGAGAGGGAGAGATAGAGAGTAGAGTAGAGAGAGAACGCTGTGGCTGTAAACCCAATATCCTCTGTGGCCCCAGGGGCAGGGAGTGCATGGCCAGTGCAGGAAGAGAGAGGCTGCATTATCCACATCAAAGCCCTGAATTATCAGCCATAATCAATGCTTTCCCATTACTAAGCCTGCTCGCCTCTCAACTCATACACAGCTCTTTCATAGCTTAGCACTGCAGAGAGATAGAGAGAGAGAGAGAGAGAGAGAGAGACTTTGACTATGCAAACTCAAGCCCTATAATATTTCTCCCATCAGAAGATGAAAGGGACTGATGGATGTAGTTTTTAGATCTTGTTGATCTATTACAGATATTACAGATGAGCAGCACAAACATATCATTCCGAACAAGTCATTCTGGCCACTTATTAAAGGAATAGTATGGCAACAAATCAGATTAACAAATGTTCCCTCCTTACCTCAGTTGCAGTCAGTTGAGACATGTTTGGTGAGGTTTGCACTTAGGCTACAAGGCTACGGTTGCTAACCACTAATTGAGAAATGAACAAACGCTCCACACTGGTAAATTATCATTTAAGCACTGCCTGTATTTTAGGATGATCCCGATGATGGCAGTCACCTGTGAACAGGTGTTCAAGAGTCTAATTAGCCTTGCTCTCAATAGGTTGTTAGGATGGTTTCCTCTCTCTCTCATAACCTTTCTGCAGCTGTGTATTCCTTCAACTGTGTTGAGCTGTCCAGCAGATGCTGTAGCTGGTTTCATATGACTTCCCATGATAGGAAGAGATCTACACCATATTTGCACCAGATTTACAAAGATTATTCCACCATTAATGTTATAACACAAATAAAAAGAAAGTGACCTGTTGCTTGCTAGTGAGCCCACATCTATAATGTTAATGCTCAGATCTTGCTGGCTGTCATCAGAAGACCAAGTATAAGTGTACATGTCTATATAAAAATACATGAGCGTCATTACATATTCATACCCATTAGATTGTCTTTGCCCTTTTTGTGTTTTGTGCTTATTAATTTTATAAGGTGCTTATAACCTTTTTATAGTAATAATTTTATCACTAAAGAGTTTCTATATAAAATCAGTGTGTATCTTATGTGTGTTTAAGTTCACTGATGCACTCAAAGACCTAAATATCATTGCCTCCAGATGGGAGTGGTAAGGCAGCTGTCTACAAGGAAACTGTGAATGGATCAATATGGTGTCCAGTCAAACATGCCCTTGCCAGTTTTAATGACCTCATTCATGCAGATAAGAGACCCTAGCCCCTTGCTGTCCTAACAGAGAATGATTAAGGCTTTGCCGCCCCCTAGTGGCTAAAAATCATGTAGTTTTGGTATCATTTACATTTATGGCATTTGGCAGACCCCCTTATCCAGAGGGACTTACAGTCATTAGATAGAGAGACGGTCCTTCTGGAGCAACCGAGGGTTAAGTGTCTTACTCAAGGACACTATGGTAGAAAGTGGGGGGTTTGAACCTGCAATTGTGTGGACATCAGATTCACTACCAAGTGTTTTACCCACTAGGCCTCTACCACCCCCATCAGGCAGCATTAGCTGCCTGCATGCTGAAATTATAGGACAGGAAGACAAAATGTTTATTATAAGATTTCTAAACAATGACAATCACTTGTAAATGGCACAAAAAATACACTCGCTTGATTTATGCATGCCCAACTGCTATTTATTGTAAGCATACACTGTAATGAAAAATCAAACCTTTTAACACATAAAATACATGCATTGGATCATGATTTTAGTTATGAATGGTAGAAAGACCAATCCATAATCTGGTTCATTTTACAAATACTCACACCATCGATTCCTGTGAAAATGGCATTTCCTGCAAACGAGTGCTTTAAGAGACGTATAATGATTTTATAACAATTTTATAGGGTATTTGTGTCTTATGTATGCATCTAGAGAATACAGTAGATTGTCTGTATGGTGTAGTTTTGTGTGGTTTATGAGATTTCATTCAATTAAGATAATTGCTTACTGATTTTTTTTTTACCACTCTTCATACATTTCTATCATTGAATTGACCACAGAGAGCTGTCATTTTCACACAGGAGTATCATCAGGTTTTTAAAAGTAAACCCAAATTACTAGAACAGTGTGGTTAGATCTTTTTTACAGTGGTGGTGATAGAAACCAAGAGTTTGTCTATCAGTCCCCATTCAAAAAGGGACTGACATTTTATATCTAATGTTAATAATGTTAAAACAGTTTTTCTTTGTGGATAGGTTTATCATACAACTCTCTGCAAGTACCTCATTACCACAAAAGGCTTAAAAAGTGTTTTAGATAAAAACATTTAAAAACAAGCAGGTATCAGGTAACGCATTCAGAGCCATTTCCATATGCTTCTTAGATTCATTAAACTCTTCACATGACAAGTTCCAATCACCACTACTGAAGAATTCTGTTTTGTTAGGTTTCTAGAAAACAGCATTTTGTATCAAATCATTCTGAATAATTCTGTTTACAGCTTAACTATCTACAAGCAATTTTGGAAAGTTGCTGATATTCCTAGCGTTTCAGTAGCTGCTACACAATTACATAGTAAAACTGTCTTAGATCCAGTGTAAAATTGCATTTGTTGCTGGGAATATTAAAGGAACCCTACATCTGAGTAAGGATTCACTGTAACTGGTAAGTGAAGCTTCTGAACATGTCAGAAAGAGATAACTCAACATTGGACTTCATTGTGTATAATATATCAAAGTCCCTGTTAGTAAAGTTATTTCCAGGTCACTTGTGGCACTGATTTGGCAGTTTCTGTTTTGGACTTTAATTGGGATGGCGAGGGATGCACTTTTGCTGCCAGCATTTCCTGACAAGAAAATTATAATTCTACCAGATGTCAAAACATGTTAAAAATAAAAAAAGCCTCAACAAAGAGATTAGTTGCCATTCAATAATTCAGCAGGTGATTTTTTAAACAAAAAAATCCCTCACCATGTTGTTCAGTACACCAGTGGTTTCCTCAACCCGTTATTCCAGTTTTACTTCTATGATAGTCAATTAATTGCCACATGCAACTTTAACCACCCAAAAATGATTTTACCGCATAGCAAAACTTCCCATCACCATCTTATATTATCCTAAACCTACATAACCCAAGCTACATCGCTTTCTAAAACAGAAAGAACATAAACAAAACCATAAAAAAATAAAAGCACAATGATTAGGGCGGCTGGGAACTTTCACTGATTTACTGAGGATTACTGATGATGGCCATAAATTGATAAATGGAATGAAAATTATTTTCTTTATTCTTTCTGTTTTTTAAACTTTTTCTGTGCTCCTGATTTGTGATACGAAACTCCATTCTTTCGCTTCATTTACTCGCACAGCAGTGTATAAACAGCGATGACTGTGTAAACAGAATGACAGTAGCAGGTTAAACAGGGAAAACATCGTCACCATTTTCTGTGCTTGTAAATGTTAACCGATAGTTCACCAGGTCTTTTCACTGATGAAAAAAGCAGTAGTGACTGGTGGGTTTGTATTAAACACTTTATAAAATTTAAATAGTAAATGCATCCATCACGCGATAATGGCAACAACGTTAAAATAACTTGAGACCGTATTTAAAAAGACACTGGAAACTCCACACAAGGGTTAAATAAACCCTCGAACTTGGTGCAAAAGTTCCTTCGGCTTTGTTTCCCCCCTGTTTTGCATTTGACTTGATGTTATTATGAAACACACACAGCTTATTTAATAAATAAACCATGTGTGCAAACTATGTATAAATAAACAGTATGTCTAAATTGTGTAAATCTGTATTTATTGACAATGCACTGATTTAGTGATTTTTCAAAAAATTTTCCCAGCCCAAAAGTAACCAGCAGATGACAGTAACCATTATATCCTTACATGATAAAACATCACCAAAGCAAGATACAGATACGGTCACATCACCATGTACACTTTCTGTGCTTACAGACATGCCTACAGTAGAGCTAAACAGAGGCTGGTAGGGTTGTGGTGGCTCAAAGCCTGAAAAGGGGTCTAGAATGGTTTCAGCACTCCCATTACAACCCTTTCGGTGCTTTACCTAATTCAGGCCATTGCAGACACAGTAAATGCGCAATTCTAATCAGCGTGAAGCAATGCACCTAAATCCAATGTCTCCTGGCTATGCAGTTGAAAAAATAGACCTCCATGCCAATAAGCTGTGTATCTGGATGCACAATAGCCTCCACAATGAGGTCAGAACCACCACCACACTTTAGAGCCCTGGAATAACTGGAAGGGCAGCATGCAGATAAGGGGAGAGAAGGAGGGGTAGAGGGAAAATGGGTTGGGAAGCGGGAGAAAGGCTTCTGGATCTTCTTCCTGTTCATTCCTGTCAGAGAGAAGCATTTTTCTTTAGGGCGTGGTAATGATTTCCTGCCCAAAACAGAACAGAGCACAGTGTTTATGACAGCTTTACCATTACATTTCTTCAAGATTCATATAAAAAACAAATCTGCCATATCATGCCACTCATTTCCTGCAAATGGAGGTGTTTCTAATGCCATATATGTTTATGTTAAATGTTTTTTTATAAACCTTTAAATGGTGTTTATAATGTCATGTATATAAAGAATATTTGTGAAAAGCCCTCTACTTCTTTCTTCTCACCAAAAGACCTTCTCCACGCTCTAAAATTTTGGGTTAAGTGAATAGTGGCAACTAATAGCTTATTTTATCATATGACAAATATACAACCTGAGTGAATGTTATTGCAGAATGTTGACAAACATGAAAGTATCTGAGAACGTCCATCTCCACCAAATTGCTAAAAAATCGCTGATGCACTGCTGGTGTGTTTCGTTTGGTTCAGTGAAACCCACAACCAAATGTAACACACAGTGTGAAAAAAACGCATACTCCAATTTTGACTTTTATACGCAATGTCTGAAAACAACCTATATGTGGACTTTCTAGAGTTCCATGAGGACTGGAAACAGTCCATATCAGAGGTCTTCAAATACAGATGTTTACCCAGCTTCAAGAAATGGACTTTGCAATCACAGATTTAAATGATTAGATGATGTAAATGGTTGTACTAAAGTGACTCAAAGCCTTTTAGACTTTGTAGACAAATAATATCACAAGTTCCTGCACAGGAATTTAAAATTTAAAGTAGCTAAAACTGATCTACACTGAGCATTGGCTTTGCGATCAACTGACTGATTAGCCAGCTAAGCTCGTCAGTGACCTTGTTAATTAGTGTGCCATAGTAGCAGTGTAGCAACAAGTTTGACACGTTTTTTGGTTGGCAAGACACCCTTGCCACCCTTTGGTGAAGCAAGCAATATCCTTGTTACCTCAGCTACCACTGTCACTGATGTATTTTTTGTCTAAAGAGAATCAGGGCACACAGGAAGTGGGGTGCTGAGGGCGCTGTACCACCACCACACTTCAGGACGGTTTTACGGAAGCTGCTAAAATGTGAATGTAGTAAAAAATTGTGTGCTTGTTTCAAGGTAGTTTTAAGGAGTATTATTATTTTTTTGACTGGCCCCCACTCTGAGTTTTTGCTTTAAAGTTTGTTTAGGATGGGAGAAAGAGGAGACATTAGTTTGTGCATCAGAGTTCAGGTTATAGCCATCTCTCATCTCATCATATTGCAAATTATCCATAAAAGGCCCATCAATGTGAATGACATCACTATACACTGTATATATGCTGCTTAAAATTCCAGCACCCCCAATTTAAACCATCTTCCTGGGTTCCAGAGCATTCATAAATGCCTCTCCAGCCCCACAGTTTACAGTACCTGTTTTATCATCTCTCCTGTCTTCTCAATGACAATGGTCTTTGCTTCCTTGACAGGCGATGTGACCTGGTAGTCATCACTCAGCAGACCAAGTATAGGGTACTGGTTCCTATATCTGCACCAGTGAGAAGAGAAACCAAAGCTTAGAGTGGATCTTTGGCTCAGTCATGTCCATAGAGATTTACACATCACAAGAGTGGACAAGTTGACTGTATGATATATTTGAACTTTATTTCTAACTAGATAAATTATAATTACTTTTAGAGCAAGAACAATGCAGATTATGTAAACAAACAAGAAATACAGAAAAACAAATACTCACATGCCTAATGAAACATTAAACATTACAACATTATAACATCCACACATATCTGCTCACCTCTTGGTGATTATGGTCTTGGTGACACTCTTGGAACTGTCACTCTTCTCCTGCTGTAACCGTCTGATCTCCTGAGAGCACACATAGAGGGGTCAAAAGACAAAAATGTGAGTGAGAGGAAGCACTCTGGGGAAAAGAACTATCAATCAAACACACAACTTGATAAAGAGAACAATAAAAATGTCGTGTGCAAAATAGAATCATGCAAAAATGTCATGCAAAATAGAATAGCAACATAAATATAATATAAATGACTGCAATAAACTCTAAGCTTTCTACAACTACCTAAAAAGGAGAAGGTATGATTTGAATTCACAATTTGAAATACTAAAATATTATGTAATAAATTCTACATGCATGGCCATTAGACATATGAGAAACCAGTTCAACTGAAATTGCAAATGAGAGCTGCTGATAACCAATAGTACACTCATAAAAAGATAGACAGCTATGATTAAGGGAACATGATCCCGAATACACAGTAGAGCTGTAAAGTGTGTGTGTTTCTGACCTCCTCTTGGCGTCTAATGACAGACTCGCGCTGCTCCAGTGAGGTCAGCAGTTCTGTGATCCTCAGCTGCAGGCTCTTATCAGTGGAATGCTCTGTAGTATACTCTGTCCGAATCTTCACCATCTGAGACTGTCATACACACACCCAGTCATTCAGTAAGATGGTCAAATGGGGCAGACTCAGCACTAAGCTGAACTGCACATGAAACTGTGTAAAAACGTTCTAATTCCAAAAACAAAAAGCTGCGCAGCCTGTCAAAAGGAAAACAACTAGCTTTTCAAAAATGTCTGTTATTGTATTTGACATGACTGTATGGAGTTTTTAAGAATACTGTATACTAATGATTTATTTGACCCCTAAAAAAGAATAAAGAAATAATGTTAAAAAAAAAATCTGCAGGGCACACTTTTTTCAAATCAGTTTGAACTGCTAAGGTAAAAACAGTTTTTTATGGCAGTTTGAAAAGACACATGGGCTTCTAAACCTAATCCTAAATCTGGGACCAATCCTAACACACTCTTCTCATAAATTTTTTGAGCCATGATATTAAACAGTTGAACTGTCTTAGGGAGCAGAAGGTCCTGGGTGGCCTCACCCGCAGGCTTTTGAGCTCTTTGTCCTTCTCCTCCCGCAAAGTGCTCAGCATCTGCTCGTAATGTCTAGACAGCTCCTGAGTCTTTGTGTGCAGAGTAGAGGTACTGCACTGACCCTCCAACTGTAACACACACACATTCACATGTTGTTTTAAACATGCATACATTGTTTTATACTTAGTATAGTAAAGCTCACAATTGATTTTATTTTATGTAGTCACTGTGAACCATTTCTATTTGTCCATTCATTTAAAAAAAAAATTAAAACAATTTTGTCCCATCTCAGTAACCAAAAAAGAAATAGGTTTTTGTGTAAAGGATGTGAAATTTGCCTTAATGAAACTCACAGTTAGTCATATACATACACTTTTAGGGAAATAACACAAACATACACAGGTGCAAAGGCACACATGCACAGACACACATGCACTTCCAATACAGGTATAACATCGAAGTATGTATGTAAGCAATAGTGTCACATCAAGAAAAGCTAGCACTAATGTTACTGATTTGTGCTGCATCCCACTAACATGCTGAGATTCTACCTTTTTGTGCAGCAGCTCGTTCTCCTGCTCCAGGGCCCTCTTGCCGCCCTCCAGCTCCTTAATACGGAAATCCCTACTGGAGTCTGTGTTGCGGCTGCTCATAATCTGAGTCTCAAGAGAGCGCTGGGTGAGGCTGCTCTCTTTCAGAGAGTTCTGATACAGCAAAGGAGAGAGTATAATATTAGTTAGCGTTTATGAGGATGTGCATTACATGCCTTACATATATTTTATTATGGTTAAGTGGATAAAGTTTCATATATATTTCTCTGTAGAGATTTTGTAGAAATGAATACTGACATGTTTGTATGCTCTTCATTACAGAAATACCATTCTAATTTAGAACCCCTGTACAATGTGTCACATGTGCAGTGGTGACAGATCGCATGTACCTGTAGCTGTCGGTTGTTGTCACGCACAGCTTCCAGTAATCTATCATACTGCTGTGCCTGCTCAGCCTTAAAGGACAGGTCCCTCTCCAGCTCCTCTTTTTCACTCTCCAAGCGCTACAAACAGAAAGAGACACACACACTGGTCCTTTTACTAAAACAATTTATGTCATAAAGACACTATAACTTTGAACACTTGTACAGAAGTTGACTCCTTTCCCTTGGCAAACGTGCTTTAAACCTGAACTGGTGTGGCACACCCGGTAAAGAAGAATACTTATGCTATATGCTAGTTCAACATGTTTTAAGCAAATATGGCAAGCTCAAATGTAGTTCAAACATATGCATTATGGATAACACACATGGGTAACACCTGAATATTGCTTATTAAACCCTGCCATGAACTTACTGTGTCATGGCAGATGTCAAATGCTGCCATGAGATTTCCTGACAGGTTATGTCCATTCAAGTCATGTCATTGTGACATTAGCGGTAATTCTATTAATACATTTTTTGATGTCATCACAATTTATGCAAAATGATAATTTACTGTCATGACATTGAATGTTGACATGTTTATTATATGGTTATTGTCAGGTATTAATTAGAGTGTTACCTAGAAGGGTCTTTGGGTAATTTATTTTTCCTTTAAACTAATTTTACACTACAGAAATTTAACTGCTTTGTTAAAATCCCTCATTGCAACAAGTCATTACTATTGTCTGTTCATGGCACCTCAATATTAGAGCAAAGTTAATTCAGCTTCTTATCGCCCCATTGAGTACATCAGGCTCATGAGCTTGCTAAAATCTTTATTTTTCCTGAATATATAAGGACAGTATTGAAGTAAATTGTATGTATAGCAAAGTAAACAGAGGTGTGTCATTTTTCAAACAATATGCAAAAAAGTCAGGGTTGCTTGATTCCACAGCAAATCTGATTAATCAGTGTTTGGCAGTAGTTTCACTTACAGACATGAATCACACTCAAGAGTTTCGTATATCATTCTGCATGACAAAATCTGCACTTGTATCTGAGCAACTTTTGTGAAAAATGGCTAGGATGTATAACAAGAGATACATACTTCAGATAACATTTTTGACTAATTATTCTTGCATAGTGAGCTATTCTAGATGACTTGTTTTATATGTGCCAGAATGATAACCATAGCTTTAGATGATTATGAAACCATAATCTGATCATTATATTATTATCCACAATTAATCAGATTTCAAAAATAGAGATCCAATCTCAAGAAAGATAGTCTTGTGTGTAAAAATGTGTTTAAAAAGGCAATAGCACATATATATAATTCATTAAATATTATATGCAGCATCTTATAAATGCCTTTTAGCAGATTATTTACAGTTGCCAGTAAAATTTACATCCACAATATAGAAGTTACCATTGCATTAAAAAATGGTAATAAGTGAAAAATTATTCCAAGCTTTTAAACATGTTCACATAAATAAAAGCCCATAGATACATAACCCATACAACTGACTAAACTGACTAAGCTTTTCCAAGTTCCAAGCTTAGACCAACATTTTAAATCCTACCTAATTTAATGTTGCTTTGAGACAAAATATGCTGATTCTCCAGGAACAGAAATATTTATATTTATACATTAAAATCTCACCTTAACATAAATGTGCCTAAAACTCACTTTACTCCTTTAATGGATTCGGTACTGCATTTATCCCAGCTTCTGTTTTTCTGTCAACTTTTTTCTTTCTCTCTAATATTATTACCTTAAACAAATGTAAAATCTCCTATACTCGACCTTGACCTTGTGGTATTCGATCTTGATCATCAAAAACATCTTCATGGCTTTTATGATAAGGAATGTGTATTTTTTAATTGAGACTGCTTACACACTGACAACATGCGTTTTGAGTAATTAGGTAACATTCAAATTTCACTTAACCACACAAAAAGCCATACATAAACACGCCCATGATGCACTTTGATCTCAACCACATTCAGGACGCGTTAGTGGAATGTAGTTTTATATCTGTACACAATTACGCAAACAGAGTTGCATGTGCTGAGTGCCGCCTAGCGGGTGAAAGAATAAACAAGGAAACGCAAGATTGAGGACAGTCCAGACTCAAATGATCCCACTGCCATGTGTCCTCATTAACCTTTTCATACCCAGTGGAAACACATATAACAAATTGGAAATGGAAACAATGTTAATTTGCTTTTTAACTAGGATGGTAAAATCAAATCTGGAATACTAAATGAGATTTGTTTTAGTGAAAACATGTGGAATCCTGTCCAGATATAACACACTCTGACAGAATTTTGTTTTAATTGCATAAAGTTTAATTTCAAAACTTGATACTGAGAGTTCAGGTCAGGTAAAACTTGTGCAGAATGTTCTTGGGTCACCTCACTTAATTAAAGTCTTAGTATAAGTGTTTTAAAAGAAATGACAGACAGAGGCCACTCTCACCCTCAGATCATCTTGCATATGCACCAACTCCTCTCTTAAGCTGCTGAAGGTGGTCAGAAGAAGTCGCATGGTCTTATCAGCTGTCAGGCGTGTCTAAACAGAGACAGAAATGGGGGAGGGTGATTAACATACCATCAGAAACCGTATTTTGTTATGGTAACAGGAGCAAAGACTAAACAAGCAGCTATTACTACTCGGGATGCTAAAGGTGGGGCTAACTGAGAATGAGGTGTGGTCACACAGTGTTGACTGTTTCCACCAAGCATGTGATCACATTCCCACACTCACTCAAACTACACACCTGTAATAGGTAGCGGATTTGCTGCTTGGTCAGTTCAGACAAGCCTTTGGGAATGAGGGCCTCTATCTCCTCTTTCTCGACCTGTACCAGGTACAAACACAAACACACACACAAATACAAGCATACACACCATTTTTAAGGGATGCATTACCTGACAATACCATTTCTTAGCAAATGATTTGTTTATAAGAATATCTGTTATCTGCTATATAAAATTAAACAGTTTATTTATATCTCAGTTTCACAATGCAATGTCTAACCAAACTGTGACCTCAGCAACTCCTTGTACATGTAACTGCGGTGTTGCTAAGCCTGACTGAGCAGCCACTCCCTACCTTGTAATCAATGGTGGGGTCCAGCAGGTGTTTTCTAAGGGAAAAAACAAGACAGAGCATGAGTACTGGCACACTGTCAACTAAAGGAGAATAAAAAAAACCAGAAGCTTCACTGAGGCAGCCAGTACAGTAAAAAAGAAAGTCTTGTTTGCTCTGTGAATCACAGACCATGTCGATACTCACAGCAGGTTTAGCAAAAGGTGAGATTTCAGTTTGGTGATTTTTTTTCTCTCCAGTCACAGCTATTGCTGTTTAAAGATTCATATCTTGTCTGTCTCTTTGTGGAGCACAGATAAGAATGTCTTGGCTAACAGTGATAACAGTATCTGTGATTGTGATAATACTATGCATTACCTCAGGGTCTATGTCACTTAGACATCAGGGACTGACTGGTTTTATCAGGTGATCTCAAATTTTCAAGACATGACCAAACTTGCAATTACAGCACATTAGCATTAGCATCTTGTAATATTAATAAAAGCTGTAGCACATAAAAAGCTAATTCAAGACATTTTTTTCTCTACCTCAGCATGACTTTTCTTTGAATAAAATTGCTGCCATGAGATTTCTCTCTTGTAGTTTAATATATGATGACTGGAGTTGACACTTACATAATACAAGATATAAAACAATACATGATGTCCTTTGTGCTACAGCAGAAACATTATTTATTAAATATTATTTCTAACAGTCCTAAACAATGAAGTTGATGTTCATAATACATGGATGCATTTTTACAACCCTATTACTACCTGAAGACTCCTGAAGACAGAACAACAAAGAGAGGAACTTTGAAGAATTCGTACCGTCCACGTATTTTGGCCACATGTTCAGAAATGCAGCTGTGAATGTCGCAGTTCTTGCGGTACACCTCAGCAAGGAGCTCGCCAAAGTAGCGTGTGTCTAGCTTTCCTAGAGGCTCAACCATCTCAGTTTTAACTTCACTCTTCAGGGTAGTCTTCAAATCCACTTTCACAACCTCTGAATGCACGCTGCTACACTCCACCACCTCTGGCTGGACAAAGAGAAGAACAACACCACAGAACAATTATTATGGACTCGGGTATTAGAATTCAGATACAGATATACTATGAACTTTAAGCACATATACATTAAGAACTTAACAGAAAACATCTAAGCTGATAGTTCCATTAAAGATATGACGCCAGGTCTCATAAGAATAAAGAGAAGGCTGTACACCCGGTCTTACCCACAGTGTAAAGCTACTCCAAAAAGAAGAGACAAAAACCATGTTGAAGGAACAAATCAATTTATGTGCCTTCTGTGAAATGGACAGAAGCATAGACAACATTTCAACTTCAAAAAGCTGCTATGATATATTTAAAAAATATATATGATGTGCTTTTGAATATTTTTATAGATAACAGTATGTTATACAGTGTCAGATATCATACAGACAGGTTTATTTGATATTGAAAATCGACACAGTTTGTGGCAAGTGTGATTATTTACATGTGCAGTTGAAATTAGACATGCAATTAGCTTATTGTTAATTGTTTGTGTCTCTGCTACTAGTTAGCTACATTGGTCTCATGGCTTCACTGCGAAACTAAAGGAGCGAGACTCGGATAGATCTATCTGTGTCTGTGATGTGGAACGTCATATTAAACTTACAGAGAGAAGAGTTAACCAGATTCTGATAAATAAATGCTGATTTAGAAAACATACGAAAAGCATACACAAGGTCTTGAATTTTGTAAGAGTACATTTTCAACGTCTTAGTCTTGTAGGCTACGGACCTATATACATGCCTATATATGCTGCATACACTTGATAATGAACATCACAACCTTCACTGTTAATCGATGATTGACACATCACAGTCTGGCTTTCCAGTAAGAAAACAGACCTTTTACATTTCACTCAAAACCATATTTTCTGTACCAAATATGCTGAACCAAGAAAAAAATTAACTAGTAATGTTTGAATATCTAACACAGAGAACTGTGTTTAAAAAACATTTTCAGAAATTTACCCCAAATATCACTTGTATAGCTAGCAGGACTCAAAGCACTAGTAATGCTCCTGAGTCATTTTGACTGCAAACCGGTGAAGAACGCAAATATACACATTCGTTTATTCAGTTTGGGTCCATGCTGCCAAAAACAGGGGTGTGGCAAAGCGGTCTGACCGGATTCCACGAAGCTCTGGGAAGCACTGCAAGGTGCACTGAGGGACCTGACTCAGGAACACTTTTGTTCTTTTTCTAGTGGTAACTTGCCTAAATGTTGCTGCATCTCTGTGATCAGAGGATAAGTAATCCAATTACTTACCATCACTCATCAAGGCCACAAAGGTCAGCATATATATCACTTTCAAATGGGATAGGTCCTCTAATATACAATATTGCAATGCAAGACACAACAGGAGTAATGCTCTAATTGTCTAGTCCACAAGTCGTTAAAACTAGCAATGGGATAGAAAATCTAAGGCTGTTTTCACATTTAGTTAATTCACCACCAGCAGCTATCTGGACAAGGGTTCAACAGGAATGACGCAGACACACAGTTTCTGGAAACCCATGACTGGGCAAAATGCCAATCAGCTAAGCTGATAGCATTGGGTTACAAGTTTAATAGTGCTAACAAGTCAATAGTCACCAAAATCTTCTCAATAATTACATTCCCAAGACCACTCTCAAACAGCTCAAACCTTATTCGTCTTTTTGTTAAGGTGGTGTGAGTATGCAAATGTGACTTGCTGTGTGCTATAAAACAAAACAACAAAAACCCTTTACTGTGGGGTCAAACACTGCAGGGTGTTGTTTTAGACAAGTGTGTCCAACCTTGCTGTACAAGTACCAGTGCTGACCAAGAATCACTTTTAATGACAATGACAATGACGATCAGTTCTCTGGTGAGGTCTAAAATGACTGCCTGCAGCAGTGAAGTTGTGTTCATGTTTACAGCCCACAGTAAGTCATACTGTGTCTTAAACATCATCCAAGTCTACTCGGTGAAGAATTGGTTGCAGTTTGAGCAGGTTGAGAGAAGAGTTCTAAAGTTTGTTAGCAACATCAAACTCATAATAGCAGTCCTTAAAGAAATAGAGGAAATTGTTATAAATTTTGTAATGAAGTAGCTGGAATTGAAATAGAAGAAAACCAGTTTGTTACTTAGCATGTAAATTGTATACAGATTATTAAAACTTTTCAGGAACTCAGTGTAAGCCACAGGAAAAGATCAAGGTAGGGAATCTTGATGCAATGGTTGGATGAAGTTTGACATTGCTGACACATGAGCACTTTTCACGCTTCATGGTAGTACTTGAGTGGGTTATCAGTACTTAGAAACTGAGCTGTCAAGACACTGAAAAAGTGTTTCAAGAGGAGAAGACTCTTACATAATGAGACTTTTTGAAACCAGCTCCCACAAACTAGGTTATCGTTTAATTTGAAAGCTTATCTGTTGTAATCTGTTATGGACTTTTATCTGCAACAAAGCTGCTTTTTAGAATCTGCAGTGTATTCTGTGGCTGGAAAACAGTGGGCAATTGTTAGTCTAAATGTCACCTTCTAAAACACAAAAATGTGTTTCATTTTGCTCAGATCTTGTCTCATTTCCCTTCACAGGAGTCCAAACAAAAGTGGAGTTATGCAAGACTTGAATGTACTGGAATATTTACACGCATCCTTTTTTTGCGCCTGTATGTTTTGCAGCTGTGCCGATGGGTGTCCTTTACAGTGGGTGTGTTAGGAGAACATTCCTTGCATTCTGTATCAGAAAGGGACGTACTGACAACAGGCTGTGTGGATTTATTTCTGATTGTGTGGTACCTAAACCAGTTTCCCATGTCAAACGTAAAAAAAAGAGCTGAGACTTCAAAATAATTACATAGGATTGTATTTCTTAGGTTATTTGATTCAGTATGACAAAAAATGTTTTTGCAGGGAGGCAAGTGATAAGAGAAACAAAAGTGAGCTGGAGAGTGAAAGTGACGAATAACATGAAAAACCAGGAGACTAAAGAGATAATGAGAGCAGTACCCCGCCCTCAATGTCTTGAGATAAAATGTAGTGATTCATAACGTACTTTGGACACTTACTCCACCTCTTCAGCGTTCAAACAGATATTGTGCAGTAGTGCAAACTGTACACGTGCAAGTCTGTGCAATATACATTTCAAAAAGTGTAGCATTTCATTTCCCCTACTGCAAGACTCAGCCTGTGTTTGGGTGAAGCCAAAGGCTGTGTCCGCAACTGAACACAGCCATCTGCATGCCTTGATCTCCATTCCATAAAATTAATTAGTGCCTTAGAAGACACTGGAAGGTACCTGGAACCAAACTGCTTCTGAGTCAGATCAATTCAGACACCACTGAGCCACCAGCCTCAGAATTCTGACAAAAAAGGTAGCACTGGTTCTATTTCAAATACAACCATAGTCCACATGTCTGGAATGTCTGCAGGTAATAATTACTCTGCCCTCTGCCAAGCTTTACATGCAAATTTCCCACCATTGGCAGTTCATTACCATGCTTTAATATATAGATACATAAACACATTTTTGTTAGTTTGTTTTTGTTTTGTTTTTAGTTTTTTTAATACCTCAGTAAGACAATAAGCCGACAACAAAAAGTCCTGAACAATGCTGATATATTTAAGATTGACTTTAGATGACTATGACTCTGAACACCCAAACCATAATTTTTCATAACATCATAAACTGGTATGAATATAAGAAGATAAGAATGCAATATCCTACTACTCATAAGTTAGGCCGCTGGAAATAAGGCAAATGACAAATACCTGAGGCAAAAGAAATGTCCATATGATTGTTGATCCAAGCCAAAAAGCAAGATAATTCAACCTGATCCAGATAAAATTGTTCAAATGTTATTCCTTTGGATCAAAAAAAAGAGATGGACTGTGAATGTACACACAACTACTAAGCCTGTAACTGTGCAGTGTCTCTGTTTTCCTCTGTCAGTAGAACTGGCAGAAATAGGTCAATGTGTGAGCACAAGGTTTCTCTCTTACAGGGTAACAATAGAGGGCCATTACAGTTGTCTACAGGGAATGTAGGGAGCTCATTTTTTAAACAGAAGCTGTGCCAGGCTTCAAGATGCTAGAGAGGAAGTACACAACACAGAGAATCCTTGTTCTAAAAAGTTAGCTTTTACTTTTAACAGAAAATGTCTGCTTGTATTAAAATATCATAGAGAGAAAACACTGAAAGCTGATGTTTTTTATTACATTACACAAACATTTGATATGTCTAACTTTGAATATCTTGCAAAAAGGGAGGAAAATGCGAACAAAATGGAACTTTGTTATATTCATATTGAATACTGTCACTCGAGTGTGCTTCAAACCTTTTAACAGTCACCTCCATCATCTGTGAAAAAAAGAAACTAAGGCCAAGGATTTCAGAAAACAAAGAAACATTATAGGATTTTGAATGTACTTTCAGAAAGCTTGGATATATGTGCTGTAACAAAAAACTCATAAATGCCAAAGTAAAAGACTGTGGCTGCAGACTAGAACAAGCCCTCTGCTCTGGTTATTTTATGAGGGCTAATAGACCACCTGGTCTGAGATGCATGACTTTGACCCTATTATTAAGTGTTTCTAGTCATGATATACCTGAACACAGCTCAGCATGTTTATCTCCAAACTCACCATGTGACAGAAAAACAGGCATTTCAGAAACCCACTTTCTCGTAAAAGTCTAAAATATGAATTCACTGAAGTTGAATTAGGCTAATTCAACTGGTATCCAAGTGGTTAGGATGTTTGCCTAACCACTTGGGTTTGATTCCCAAGACTTCCAAGCACCTCTACGGTACCCTGACCAGGAAACCATCCCCACACATTTACATTTACATTTACGGCATTTATCAGACGCTTTTATCCAAAGCGACTTCAGTCTCTGGAGCAACTTGGGGTTAAGGGTCTTGCTCACCACCCAGTGCTGGAGGTAGGATTCGAACCTGTGACCTTTTGGTCCGGAGGCAAGTATCCTACCACTAGGCCACCACCACCTCCACACACTGTTCTCCGGGTGCTGTGTTCCTGGTGGCCCGCTGCTTCACTTGGTGAATGGGTTAAATACAGAGGACAAATTTCACTCTGTGTGCTGTGGTGTGTTCACATATGACAGAATGGTCACTTTCTATTTAACTTGTCTATTTGCAGAACACTTTAATGATCCAAAATGAAAATTTAAAATGAATGTACCACACACTGACTCTATATTAAACAGCTTTGAGAATATTTATCCTTGTGTATTACCAGGAACCGAAGAGCTTGAATTGATCTCATGTGATCTCACCAAAATTCACTGTACTGCTGGTAATGTCCAAACTCAGGTCAGCACAGAACATTTCACAAAAAGGTCACTGACCAGGCAGTGTGTGAGAGGAATGTGAATGTGTTAGCACTAGAGACCAGAATGACCCCCTGCCTGAGAAGAGGAACTGAGCGTTTGATATTTCATCTGCAGGTGGGAAACTGAAAACTCTTTTGTACTCATACTGGTGTAACTAGATTGATGTTAAAACTTATTTTTCCATTTTGTTTTGAGAAGCTACTCCATCAGTATTCCTTGGTTCACATTACTTTGTGTGTTTACTAGACATGGCACGAAACCACATTTTTTGTCCGATATATCTGCTGATACGATACAAATCCGATACAAATGCGATACAAATTCGCTGTTTTGTTTAAACAGAAAACAAAAAATAATGCTTTAAAAATGTCTGAATACATTTTGTATACCTTCACAAAACTACAAAAATCCTAACTGTGATATAATAAGGGAGAAACATTGCACAGAGAACATGGTATAGTAAGATGTCCCCTATGGGGTGCTGTTTGTAAAAACAGCTTAACAAATTTAGAGGTGTTATTTTTTTCATAATTTAGTGCAATTTTTTATTCCTTCCCGATTTCCGAACTAGTAATTTAGGTCAGGATCTGACCGATACCGATACAGAATATCGGATCGGTGCATCTCTAGTGTTGTTCATCTCTACTTGAAAGTTGCCAGGTCTGTACAGTGTCTGATGGGTTGTGGTAGGGAGTTCCAGAGGGAAGGGGCGGCTACAGCGAAGGCTCGGTCACCACAGGTTCGGTGCTTTGTCCTGACAGGTGGACGTAAAAGGTTGGCATCTGCGGAGCGGAGGTTACGAGAAGGAGTGTGATGGTGGAGCAGCTCCGAAAGGTAGGAGGGTGCCTGGTTATGGAGAGCTTTGAAGGTGAGAAGGAGAATTTTGAACTGTATGCGATGGGTAATAGGAAACCAGTGGAAGTTTTGGAGGATAGGAGTGATATGATCTCAGAGTCGGGAGTGTGTGAGAAGCCGTGCTGCAGAATTCTGAATGTATTGTAATTTGTTAAACAGTTTGGAAGGTAAGCCGTAAAGGATGCTGTTGCAGTAGTCGAGTCGGGATGTGATGAAGGCATGAATTAAGGTTTCGGCAGCAGAGAAGGAAAGCAACGGGCGGAGGTGAGTTTTTAGATGGAAAAAAGCAGATTTGGTGATGTTCTTAATGTGGGTTGCGAAGGACATGTTGCTGTCAAATGTGACTCTGAGGTTCTGGACGTGTGGGGATGGGGTCAGGTTGGAGTGATCAAGAGAGAGGTGGAAGTTTTGTGTGAGCTCGGTGAAGGATTTGGGTCCGATGATTACCATGTCAGACTTGTTATAGTTGAGTTGAAGGAAGCTGACTTGTATCCAGGCTTTTATTTCAGTAAGGTAGGTGGCGAGAGCAGAGTGAGTTTGGGGGGTAATAGATTTTGTGGAGATGTAAATCTGAACATCGTCTGCATAACAGTGGAAGCAGAGGTTGTGATGACGAATGATGTTTCCAAGAGGAAGGATGTAAATGATAAAGAGGAGAGGCCCCAACACTACATGAGAATTGCTTATACTATATCTTCCATATGCACACATAAGTGCACAAACTTTCAGTAATATGTAATTACAGTTGTTTAAAACACTAATTAAGAAGAACACATTGTTGCAAACTGTTCATCATTCATCATAACGAAATAAACACATCATAACATCATAATTACTTTAAAATTACAAACTTGCGTAGCCATGCAGCAAACATCAATGCACAACTTGGCCACCTTAAATGCACTTCATACCTGATCATGGCATGTAGTATTTGCACATTATATAATTCCTATTAATAGTAAGACTATTAATAGGAGGGGGGGGGGGGGGGG
>JBBJLR010000024.1:3645519-3659290 GCA_037577145.1 Brachypetersius gabonensis
TTGTTGTTACTATTATTATTATTACTATTACTATTATTATTATTATTAATAGTTATTATTATTATTATTAATAATAATGTTGTTGTTACTATTACTATTATTATTATTATTATTATTATTATTATTAATAATAGTGTTGTTGTTGTTGTTCGTATTAATTTCCTTTTTTATTCTACCTTTCTCTCTCTGGATCCGATGCTATACGATAATATTTCCATAATTATTTGCATATATAAATAAATATATATATGTGTGTATGTATACTTAGTTCCGTTTCCTCTTTCTCTTTCTCTGGTATTATAGTATAAATATTACACATAATATATATATATATATATATATATATATATTACTTTGTGAAATCGCATTATTATTTATATTATAACTTTATTCTTTTATATACTGACTTCCATAATAAACGCTATAGTGCGTGTGTGCGCGCGCGCGCGTGTGTGTGCGCGTGTCTGTTTCCGTTTCCTGTCTGTCAGTATTTCTGGGCCCCCCTGTCCCTCCCACCTTCACTCCTCCAGCTCCTCGCGCTCAGGTGTGTGTCTCGCTCTCACCCGGTGAATCCCGCAGGCATGCTGTCGGTTCGAGTTGCGGCCGCCCTCGCCCGCTCCCTGCCCCGCCGGGCCTCCTTCGTAAGACCCTCTTCTTTATCTTCCATGTCATTTTAAAGCCATTTTACTTTCTGTGTTGTGTGATTTTCCTCCGGACCGGCTGCTGCGGCGCGAGCCGCGCCATCTTGAGCGCGAGGCCTTGACTTTGACTTGAAGGTGTCCGGCCGCGCGTTCGGTGTTTTAATGCAAATTCATGAAGAAGTTACCACAAATACTGACCTTCAGGGGGGTAAATGTTATTCATCCCCCCTTTAAAGCGCCCATAGGGCGCTTTAAAGGGGGTATGAATGACATTTAGCCCCCTGAAGGTCAGACTTTAGTCATGACATGCATTGAATCGTCGCCACCAACCAGATTAACACTGGACTCTCTTTACAGATCCTTTTTGGGTTTCTTTTTTAGACCAAATACAAGGCTCACATCTCCCTAGGACTGTTTTTTTTTGGAGCTTGAAGGTCAGCTTTTTGGTATTAGATGCATCGAGACTCTTGACCAATCAGCTCTAGAGCTTAATATTTTAGTGTGTTTTCAGCTCCGTGGACACATGGACATGTCCTTTTTAGTGTTAGAGACAAAAATGCGTGGCCTTGTAGCTAATATGCCCCCCTGAAGGTCAGCTTTTGGTCATTAGATGCATTGAGGCTGTGGACAAATCGGTCCTCCAGATTAACACCGGACTTAGTTTTTGAGACCAAATGCGTGGTCCACGAGCTCCTGTGTCCCTCGAAGAGACCATATGGACCTTGAAGGTCAGCTTTTGGTCATTACATTCCTTAGGGTTCTCCAGCTTTATACCTTTCAACTCATTTTGCGTCTTAGAGCCCAAAATGCATCGCTTACAAGGTAATATGCACCTGTTTCTGGACCTAGATCATCAGATTTAGATTATTAGAGGCTTTGAGGCTCTTGAGATGATCGTTTTGGTGTCTTTTCAGCTCTGTGGGCACATGGGTATGTCCTTTTTTTGGTGTTTTTTGACCTTAAATGTAGGGTGAACCTGACAGCACTGGTGCTCAGAAGCTCCCTGTTGGATAGGAAGGTCCTAAAATCCTAAGTTTTTAGGACCACAGTAACAAAGGATTCCTTAAAGGGGCCTTTTTGTGTTTTAAGACAAAATGCATGACCCACAAGTTGACTTCCTTGCTAATGTGCACTGGATTTTGGAGCTGAAGTTGGTCAGAATTTGGTGCTTACATGCATTAAAGGCTCTGGCCAATCAAGAATCAAGCTTCTTTATTTGTCACATGCACAGTTATACAAGTACAACACTGAGCCGCCACTTTTGACTCTACTATGTCCAGATAGGGGACCCCCCCCCACTCCTAGGTTTTTGGGACCATGAAGGTCAACTTGGGGTTATTAGATGCATTGAGAGTCTCCAGTTTAACAGTTTAGTGTCTCTCCACCTCTGTGGACATGTCCTGTTTTTGCTATCTGATTTCCATACTAACATGTCCTTAGGAGAGACCCTCCTTACTTCCAGTGTATGAAGTGGTGTTTTAATCATGAAGGTCAGCTCTTAGTTGCTTTCAGCTTTGTCCACATGTCTCTTTGGGATTTGAGACTAAATGCAAGGTTGGCATTAGGCCTGCTGACTCCTGTTCTGTGGCCAATGCTGGTGGTCAGTTTGTCCTTTTGGATTTTGGACCAAGGAGGGCGTCCCCAGTATTTCTGTGCTACAGGGATGTTGCTGTTGGTTGGCTCCTGAAGGTCACCAGACTGTCAGAACCTCAGGAGGCAAATAAGAGCTTTCTTTGACCTCTAATGACTGTTCAACTCTTCTTTTGCAGGTTTCCAAGAATGTAGCAGCTGCATGTGTTGGGGCCAAGAACCTGCACACGGCAAGACCATGGCTGCAGAAGACCGGTGGGTTTTGACCCATTATGTTATTGATCTGCTGGTTTGAGGTCTTTTTTGGTCTCTAACCTTGCGTTTGACTTCAGGCACCGCCGAGGTCTCCAGCATCCTGGAGGAGAAGATTCTCGGAGCAGAGACCGGTGCAGACCTCGAGGAGACGGGGCGCGTGCTGTCGATCGGAGACGGTATCGCCCGTGTGTACGGCCTGAGGAACGTCCAGGCTGAAGAGATGGTGGAGTTCTCCTCTGGGCTGAAGGTGAGCGTGGGGTCACCAGTCCAGTGGGCCGAAGTCTAGGTCAAACTCGGGGAACTGAGGCCATGGCTTGTACTTTAGAGTAATGCTGCATGCACTTGATTCATTTAAGGATTTGTTTTTGTGGCACAAGGTTGAAATAAACAATAAAATATCGGTTCACCACTTGCTAAACTCTTGCTGCGGCACCGACTGACGTACAGAGCGCCGTGCAGCACACTGGAGTACGACACACACAATCCAGAAACACACACACACACACACACTGTTTAATGCTGTAAAACGACTCTTTACATTTTACACAACCACTGAACCACCCGACAGGCGTCAAGGCCACGTGGAAAGTTACCCTGCCAGGCTGTTTGTTACGCTCCTTTTTAAACCATCTCGTGCTCATCATTCTCCCATATTTATTCACCGTAACCATAGCAACCACAGCTTGTGCTGTTGCACATCAAGCGATAATCGTCCTGTCAAACCAGTGACACCGGCGTTGAGGTGAACGTTACCTCGCAAATGAGGCGTTTAGCTGCTCTGTGGTCAGGCGGCAAGACCAGTTCACCACAAAGTAACGGATGAATTCACAGCTGCTGCAAGAATCTTAAAACCAAGATGGCAAATGCTGTGGAAATAAAATGCGTTTTTAGTGTTTGGTTCTGTTGCTGTATAAGAGGCTTGAGCGAGGCGATGACCTCTCTTTGTATTTGCTTCACCTGTAGGGTATGTCTCTGAACTTGGAACCCGACAACGTTGGTGTTGTGGTGTTCGGTAACGACAAGCTGATCAAGGAGGGCGACATTGTGAAGAGGACTGGGGCCATCGTGGACGTGCCCGTCGGAGAAGAGCTCCTGGGCCGTGTTGTTGATGCTCTGGGAAACGCTATTGATGGAAAGGTCTGCCCTTTACACCACAGTCTGATTTTTCCCTTTTTAGACTCATTAGGGTGAATCCAAGCTCCAGTATTGCTTTTTCCACAGGTGTTTGGTTCAGTAGTTTTAGCAACTCCTGTGTTTTCTCTTAATTTAGGGTCCCCTGGGCTCTAATCAGCGTAGGCGTGTCGGCCTGAAGGCTCCTGGCATCATCCCCCGTATCTCTGTGAGGGAGCCCATGCAGACTGGCATCAAGGCCGTGGACAGCCTGGTGCCCATCGGCCGTGGGCAGCGAGAGCTGATCATCGGAGACCGACAGACTGGGTGAGTCATCAGGGAGCTGGGGTATGTTCCACCAGGGCAGACCGTCTGCCGCCCCAGCAGTAGGCATGATGCCCCTCATGCTTTCATTTTTCAGGAAAACCGCCATTGCCATCGACACCATCATCAACCAGAAGCGTTTCAACGACGCCACTGATGAGAAGAAGAAGCTCTACTGCATCTACGTGGCCATCGGGCAGAAACGCTCCACCGTGGCCCAGCTGGTCAAGAGGCTGACCGACGCAGACGCCATGAAATACACCATCGTGGTGTCGGCCACAGCCTCCGACGCCGCTCCCCTGCAGTACCTGGCCCCCTATTCCGGCTGCTCCATGGGAGAGTACTTCAGAGACAACGGCAAGCACGCCCTGATCATCTACGACGATCTGTCCAAACAGGTGAGGCCTGGCTGAAGGGCATGACTGTGGAAGTGTAGTACTACAGGGCCGCCGTCATGATCTGGTTTCTAAACCCTGTTAGTCAGGGTGATAAAGTGCGGTCTTCGGTTAGTGCTGTTTTTGGCGACCGGTTTTAATTTTAGTTTTAGTCTAGTCTTTGCGTCAAGCTGTCATTTTAGTCTTTATTAGTCTTAGTCACATCTATATCTTTTAGTCTAGTCAATCGTACAGGAAATAACGTCTCGTTTTAGTTAAAAAAAATAGACATTGTAGCATAGTTTTAATTTTATAAACGACATTTAGTCTCGTTCTTATTCGTCAACAATATTACAGGATGTTTCGTTATCGTCACATGACCAGCGTTTACGTTGCGTCTCGTTTTAGTCACGTGATAAATGTTCGTTGACTACGATATTGGTCATAATTTTCATTGACGAAAGCAACACTGTCTTTGGTCACTTTTAAATGGGTACAAAACGGTGGAATTCCTTAAACCTACTTCTCCCTGAGTTACTAGTGTACCCCTGCTGTCCCTCACGCGCTCTGCTCCGGTTTGTCCAGGCCGTTGCCTACCGTCAGATGTCCCTGCTGCTGCGCCGCCCCCCTGGTCGCGAGGCCTACCCAGGCGATGTGTTCTACCTGCACTCCCGTCTGCTGGAGAGAGCTGCCAAGATGAACGACAACTTCGGCGGTGGCTCCCTCACAGCCCTGCCTGTGATCGAGACCCAGGCCGGAGACGTGTCTGCTTACATTCCCACCAACGTCATCTCCATCACTGACGGACAGGTGCGACAGAACGCCTTGAGACTCCATCAGTAGGCTTGCGTGTGTGATGAGTGTTGCATTACTCAAGTCCTCTGTCCTGTCCCCCCAGATCTTCTTGGAGACGGAGTTGTTCTACAAGGGTATCCGCCCTGCCATTAACGTGGGTTTGTCTGTGTCCCGCGTGGGCTCTGCTGCTCAGACCAGGGCTATGAAGCAGGTGAGATACTGATGGTAGCGATGAAGTTGGTGCCATGCAAACACCAGCTGGCTCAACCTTTTCAACATTAAGGCCCACCCATCACTCACAGCATGTTGCCAAGGCCCACTTGGCCACATTAGGTCTTAAATCGAGGCCATTGGTCCACAGTTGGTTTAAGGTTTGTGGCCCATCACTGGTCAATTGGTTCTTTAATATCCAGGAGTTAGAGCAGGGGTGTCTAACTCTTGGAGGGTCGTGGTCCTGCACATTTTGGTGATTTACCACCGCTGGGTTCCTGAGTAAGACCCTTAAGCCCAAGTTGCTCCAGGGAGAGACTGCCCCCTGTAGGTAGGGAATGGAAGTCACTCTGGAAGCGTCTGATAAATGCTGTAAATATTTAGCTGCTTAGAAACTCCTCACCAGTTAATTTTCAGGTTAAATTAATGTTTTTGAGGAGGAAAACCATCAAACTGTGCTGGACACCGGCCGTTTAGGACCGGAGTTGACGACACTGCTCTCGGTAGAGGCCTGGTTGGTCTGTAATTTGGAGTCAGTTATTGAATTTAATCTTTCTTCCAGGTTGCAGGTACTATGAAGCTGGAGCTGGCTCAGTACCGTGAGGTCGCCGCCTTCGCCCAGTTCGGTTCTGATCTGGATGCCGCCACCCAGCAGCTGCTCAACAGGGGCGTGAGGCTCACGGAGCTGCTGAAACAAGGCCAATATTGTGAGTTCTTCACTCTTAACCTGGTTCATCAAGCATTGGAGTGTCTAAGTGCCATCAGCACATTGTCTTTTCAGAGTCTGGACTTGATTTTAAGCAAATTCGTTCCTTTCCAGCTCCCATGGCCATTGAGGAGCAGGTCACGGTCATCTACGCTGGTGTGAGGGGCCACTTGGACAAAATGGAGCCCAGCAAGATCACAAAGTTCGAGAAGGCTTTCCTGCAACACATCCTCAGTCAGCAGCAAGACCTCCTTGCAAGCATTAGGTAAACTTTCCTTCTCCCCTCACTTACGTGTGCTAGGATGCACCGGTCCTCATTTTATGGAAGTGGTCTCAGATCTGTTGAGCTTAAATGAGCTTAAAGACTCATATTAACATTTGAAGCACTTCTGGAGCTTCCCAGTTTTTCTAACCCGCTTCTTTCCTGTTTCAGGGCTGATGGCAAGATCTCAGAGGCCTCCGATGCCAAGCTGAAGGAAGTTGTTCTTAACTTCTTGTCCAGCTTCGAGTAACGCTTCCCCCTTTCACTCATGTTTGTTCATGTTTGCTTATCGTGCTCTGGTTAAGTTTATACTAATGTCAAATGGCATTTGATCCTCAATGTACAGAAGTCTCCTAACAGAGAATAAAGTGTTCTACTCCAACTCCTGAATGTTTTTGTGTGCTGCATTACGGACTTTGTCCAGGTGAGGGCAGTGTTTGATTAACAGGAGCTGAAGCAGCCAGTTGGCGGTTCCTGTGATCAAATGGCCTTTCTGAGGGCACTAAGGGTTAATGAGATTGATGCAGCTCCGAAGGGAAAACAAATTGGGAACGAGGGGTGGGTCTGAACAAGCTTCGACAGACAAAGTTCTGGAAAGGCTGTCTTTTGTTTCTTAAATATATTATGGTTTATACATTATGGTAGTGGGTTTTGATCACATTTTATCAGGATTCATATAATGGTGTCGTATGGACAATAAAATGTAAACGTTTTTAAACGTGGAAAACATTTGTACAATGTAGCAATTTATCTTTTGATTACTAATGCAGATCATGTAAAACGTGAAATGGCAATTCATACCTCCAGAAAGCATAGCAAGGTAAAATTGAGGCAACTTGGGAAATGATTTTCAAAAACTTCATAATTACTTAACATCAGGGGTTCTGAATTAGGAATGGTATATCAGTTTTTATTCCTTTGGTAATGCACAGAAATGTGCATTTGGTGCGTTTCACACGAGTTTTGCCATTACATTTACAATTTATCAGATGCTTTTATCCAGAGCGACTTCCATTTCCTACCTACAGGGGGCAGTCTCTCTGGAGCAACTTGGGGTTAAGGGTCTTGCTCAGGAAACCAGTGGTGGTGTGCTGAAGGTGGGATTCGAACCCATGACCTCTTGGTCCAGAGGCACGCATCCTACCCACTAGGCCACACCCACCCGTAATGCATGGGCTGCCTCCATTTCTAACGTGTTATCATTTGACATCTTTGACTTGCACTGTGTTGGGAAACTGCTTTTGATGATGGTTCCTGTTCCCTGGAGACCACTAGCTTTCAGCGCATCTATCAGTTTGACAGGTGAAAAATCTGTCAAAAGTACAGGTGTGTTCCTCATGGAAGAGTCTGTGCCATCCAAACGACAGCATTCCTCCGGTGATGGTCAGTGAATCTGTTCTTGCCCTTATAAACCAGCACCAGAGCACTTGGACTAACAAGCACAAAGGCTTTCAGGCCGGTGGGGTTTGGTTTCCCGGGAAAAAACCGGCGCACAGGACTCCTGCCTGCGTTTCTGTTTAGTGAACTGTGGACAATTTGAGTTACTAAGTCCTGATGTCCTCAACAGAGGACATTGTAAACAGGCTGTGTTTTCAAAGGGTTACATTTACTGCACATGTTTGAAATCTTATTAAAATCAAGACTATCAAAATAAATAGATTTTTGACAGCACAGACATATTTTCTATGAAACAATGAACACTTCCGGCTGGTGCAATGTAGGCCATTTTGAAAAGGTAGTACATGTGCTCAGTGAGCCTCACCCCTTTTCTAGGGACAGCATTAGAAAGCGCAGGATGTCTCCTAGGCAGTAGGGTAGGAATTAATTTGGTCGGTCAAATGCCATTTAAAATAAAATGACCATAATCATGTCCCCTACAGAGGACAAAAATGAATTGCCAGGACTCCCCCAAATCTGCCCCCAAATCTGCTCCCAGAACATCATTTCATTTTAAACTCAGTTTAATGCATTACCTTTAAGGAAAAGGTAAATAAATAATCAGAAACAGAAAACTTTATTGCTCAAAAGACGTTAGCATTAGCGGCTAGCATAAACATCGTGCAAAGGCCAAAATATCTCATTTTATAGTTTCCTAAATAACAGTTTTAACAGGTAAAACAGAAATGTATCAACAAATCAGTAGTTAACTATCAAATATCTCCCTTTTGCCTACCTAGTGCCTTTAAATGGAATTAAAACATTGCGTCCTGGCTCTAATAATCACTTTTGTAAACTCAACCATCTTTACAGTCAGGACACATTTGCCAGGTTTAGTTTTCTGTCCACCAATTCTTATCTTACAAACTCTGCATTTATTCCACTGTTTCCAAATATAGACATTTTGTGGGAACGTACAGTACTGGATTCACAGATTTACAGCTAAATTTAGGATTATCTACCATTATACAAACCTCTATACCCTGAAAGGTTTGAATTTCCAAAATATATAATAACATAATAGCTTTTAAAGACACGAGTTTAGGACAGATCAGGGTTAAACGGTCAGGACTGTTAGAACTGATGAAACATCATTGATTGGGGTTCATTCAGTTCAAGGTTCTTCACCGTGTAGCCACTAACTCCAAGATGGCAAATGTTTACAGTAATCCCCCAGTTTACGCGGACCCGGAGTCTCGGATTCACTCACACACACATTGTTTTGAGAACCGAACTCCGTAGTGTTACATGTAAATCACCACAACAATGCGGAAACTGCAAATATCCTCCGCATTTTTATTTATTTATTTATTTACTTTTTTGTGGCAATATATGTATTTTTTGTGGATGTTTTCACACAAGGGGACCCGTTCACAGCGCCGTGGTGTCCCAATACTTTTGTCCCACAACCTTCCGAGTTGCATATCTCAGTCTCAGAGGAGAATTTAAATTCGAATATCGGTTTACCTTTACGTTTTCTATAAGGGTAATGCGTTAAACTGTGTATAAAATTAAATAAAAGTGTTCTGGGAGCAGATTTGGGGGCAGATTTAGGGTTTAAACTACAATAACTACTATTACTGAACTGTAATGCATCTGCCAAAGCTATTTAGTCCATGTGTTTTTGGGAGTGTTCTTGACACGTGGCCTAGTTTTGAGCTGTCTCTCTTTGGAGTCTTGCTAGATAATGTTTCCATTAAGGCTTTTGCTTCACTCAGCCTGAAGGAGGGGCTTTAATATGGAAAGGCCTGTAGTTTTCTGTTTAAATATACTGGACCTTGAACCCAAAACTCTACAATAGCATAAAAGTGTCAAAAGATGGCGCCAGAGACCATGAATTTGGAGACACTCAGGGACTCCAAGCCTCAAAAACTGGGTTTAAAATTGGGAGGTTAGACTGGAAGTGTAACGTGAAAAAAGTGACCATTCTGTCGTACATAAACAGGCCACAGCACACAGCAGTGTGAACAGCACCAAATTCTTCATCTGCACTAAACCAGTTTAATCCATTTAACCCATTTACCAAGTGAAGCAGTGGGGAGCCAGGAACATAGCATTTATGGAGCAGTGTGTGTGTGTGTGTGTGAACGGTGCGTTACTCAAGGGTACCTCAGTGGTGCCACTAGCAGTTCTGAGATTTGAACCCACAACTTTCTGTTGCAGGGCGAACTCTGACCTCATAAATGCTCTACAGAATGAATGGAGACAAATTCACACAGAAACTCCAGAATCTTGTGGAAAGTCTTCCAAGAAGAGTGGAAGCTGTTATAACTCCAATTCCATTTAAACTTCATTTAAAGTCTTTGAGTTTACAATACAATGTCATTAAAAAACCTTTTTGGTGTAATCGTCAAGTGTCCCAATACTTTTGTGCATATAGAGTGTATATATATTTTGAAAGACGTGCAGTCGGCCAATCAGAAGTGAGACAATTTATATCTTAATGATAGAGTCACAAAAAACAGCCTAATGTATGACTTTTTGATGTGTGAATGATGGATGGTGATGGTGTAAAACCCTTTTTAACCGACAGAGGGCGGTCAGATTCCACGTTAGAAACTGGTCTGTCTCGCGGGGTCCTGAGGGGTTTATCAGTGAAGGCCTGTGAGGACAGATGCTTTTATTGGTAAGTGAACCATGACCATAACCTAGATACCCTTTTCGTCGCAGTGGAGCTAAAAAGAGGGGTGGCGGAAGGGATAGGAGGACGGAGGCGGATGTTCCAATAGTTATTTCTACAAATAATATGATTTTCTTCCCCGTCTGAAGACAGGAATGAAAAATGAGGACATCTGCCCAGTTTATGCTTCAGGTGATTGAGGACAACTGGTCTAAATTTACCCAGGGCTGCGGGTCCTGGGGTTTTTTGGTCCCCCTTACCAAACCTGGCAAAGAACCGGTCAGATTCAGATTCAGATTCAAATTCAGGTGATTCTGAATCAGAATTATGTTTATTGGCTTCCTGTCGATGGTGCCTCTCAAGCACAACAGTATAAAACAACAACAGCATGTAAAGATTCATGCTGGGCAACAGCTAATTTTTTTCAATCACGATTAATCGCATGGTTTTCTGCGATTAATCGCACTGTTATACGCACATTTAAATATTTAATTCAAAAGTTGTATATTGTGCACTTTTATTTTTAAAAGTACTGCTACTGCAATAACATAATAAACAAATGAGCTTTTAACAGCAGTGTTCCCTTTAGCACAGTCACACAGTTGCAGTTCAAATATTTCTGTTAATCTCAACTTAAACATTAATGTAATCAAATCTAATATTAAACCAGAGCTGTTCAGTGCTGCAGGACGTTCAGGTTTTATCTAGTTTATTATAGAACAACAAGTTCCTCTCAAAGTCCAGAGCTTTATAGCAGCTGGAAAGGGGACCGACTCCATATGAAAGTCTAAGGATCTAAATACAGTGGCATTAACGTCCCGGTGGGTGTAATGGTCATGTGTCCCAATACTTTTGTCCATATAATACGGATAAAAGTAATGGGACGTCTGACCAAGACGTAGAGCACCGCGTGCAACGAACTTTGAAAATAGAAAGGATTTTTAAAACCTGCATTAACATGCAATAAAACAATTGTCGGCGTTAAGTAAATAGTGCGTTAATGCCATAATAACGCATTTACTTTTCCTGCCGTAGTGAAGTACTCTATACACTGAACAATATCCTGAACAGTTTAATGTACAATAATCCAAAATATGAATATGCAGTATGGATTTATGTTTATAATTAAAAGATGAATGTTAATATATATGTGTTATTTGTATATATAATATGTTTATACTATTTAAGTGAATACATGGACAATACAATATGATAAACTATCTGGATCTTATGTACAGAAAACACAAAGGAATAGAGGATGTGTCCCGCAGTGTGTGCAGAAAGTTCAGTCGCAGAACTGTAGGTGTGAAACATTGTGACAGATCCGTTTGTTAGGAGGGCGATGGCGAGAGGAAAGAAATTGTTCCCTTCAGAACCAAAGAATGGAGAGTTCTGCACGAAGACCCTTCACAGCGACACACTGTAAATAAACACCATGAGCTGGTTCCACAAGAGCTCACCGGGCGATGCCACTGAGGAACCATTTAGAACCACTTTCAAAGTTCATACATAATGTTGAGGGTATGTGCAAGTTTTACAGATCTTTGAGGAACCTTCACATCGCGTGATGGTTCTTTTTCCAACCTTTTTACAAAAGTGGATCTTTTAAGAACCATTAACTGAAGCATTCTTTAGGGACAAAAAATCGCTACTCTATCCAGTAAACATAGTTAATGTGAAGTAAAGAGCATGGGAAGGTTCTCCAAACTAATAACTCATTTACAACAACGGATCTTTTAAGAACCATGAACTGAAAAAAAGAACCATGAACTGAAATATTCTTTAGGGTTCAGAAGACGGTTTATAAAGAAATGTTTTTTGTAAATTAGTGTGAAGAACCGTAGTGAAGATAATAGAAAGGATCCTTCAACGTTTTAGGTTCTGCAATCTCATCCCACTCATTTACAAAAATGGATCTTTTAGGGACCATAAACTGAAACATTAGTTTATATGGGTCCCCAAAATATATACATTATACATGAGAGGAGTGTGATGAACCTTTTTGAAAAGGTTTTTTTTTATATTTTTGGGGTTTCTCTAAACTCACACAGCTTATTTACAAAAATGGTTTCATTGAAAGGTTCATTAGGGAACCAAAAAACGTTTTTCTTAGGCATTGCATGAAGAAACCTTTATTTCTAAGATTGTAATCCAGGCTTTACTCTCATTTTACTGTGTTGAACAATGATTAGAGCTCAGCCACCAAAGCCTATCAGTATAAGAACATTGGGGTTCTTCAAACGATCATAGAAGATGTTCTTCAAAAATGTCTCAGTTTTTTCGTCTCTTTCTGTCTGCTGTCCTTCCATGGCAACGTCAGTTTCTCAGTTTCTTCTCAAACCCTGTGAAGCTAAACCTTTTTGTGCTGCATTGACATTTTATTCGCTTCAGTCTCCAGACCATTCCACCCTGGGTCTACGCCGTCTGGACACAACAGCTGCTCTTGCCTGAAACAGGTGGGACTGGTCAGGCCTGGCTGTGGGAGGGTCGATGGTTGACAGCTCAGCTGTGAACATGATCAATTGAGTCCTGGAAGTGTTGCTTAGTTATTTAAGGCATTTCTTCACAGAGTGGGCAGTGCTATCACAGTTATGACCTACTGGTGTTGACACACATCTGAGTAGGTGTGAAGGGCAGCTGAAAGCCTAGCATTTCCACGCCTGTCTCAGTAATGGAGAGTTCGATGGTTTTCCCACTTACCAGACATGACAGTCTATAATTAGAATTGAGTTTAGTTTAGTGCTGTCATTTTTTTATGTTGTTGTTGTCCAAGCCCACCCATTAAACTTGAAAATTGACTGATAACTTTAACCAGGCATATTTGATCAGAGAAGTCATCGACTTTAACCTGTGCTGAACATTAAGGTTACGGGACTGATCAGTTCAGTTCATTTTTCCAGCTCACAGTAAGTCATACTGCGTCCTAAACCACGTCCAGTAGTCTGATCACCTTAATGAAGGAGTTCAGTTCAATTTTACAGCTCACAGTAAGTTACTGCGATGCGGTATGAATGTTTCCAGAAACGTTTTGGCCATGCGCTTAAAGGGAATTGATAGTTGTTTACTTCTAGTGTAGGTGCAACACTACAGATCAAAAATTTCTTTGCTGTATATTTACAAAATTTGACTGATGGCCTTATCCAGAGCGACTTACAGTCATTAGTTACAGTGACAGTCTTACAGTCATTAGTTACAGGGACAGTCTTACAGTCATTAGTTACAGTGACAGTCTTACAATCATTAGTTACAGGGACAGTCTTACAGTCATTAGTTACAGTGACAGTCTTACAATCATTAGTTACAGAGACAGTCTTACAGTCAATAGTTACAGGGACAGTCTTACAGTCATTAGTTACAGAGACAGTGTTAGAGTCATTAGTTACAGAGACAGTCTTACAGTCATTAGTTACAGAAACAGTCTTACAGTCATTAGTTACAGGGACAGTC
>JBBJLR010000024.1:3685444-3687944 GCA_037577145.1 Brachypetersius gabonensis
CTCTCTCGCTCTCTCTCTCTCTCTCTCTCTCTCTCTCTCTCTCTCTCTCTTTCTCTTTCACAGGATGCCGGACAGAGTGGGATGCGATCCGTTGCTGGGACAGAGCTGAAGTGGGACAGGTGGTTAATGTCTCTTGCTCTGAGGTGTCCCAGCTCTTTGTCAACAATCAAGGTAATCAATTTGTTCTTTTATCTTTATTTATTTAGCATAAGCAATAGTTCTCACCAGCTCATGCCTGGCAGGTCACATCATGGATTTCTATCTCATAACATTTTGGTAACGCTTCACTGAAGGCTCTTTTATGTTAACGGATATAAACTTACATAAACATTTATAAAGGATTATTCCAACATGTTTCAGTTAGGGTCCTATAGTTTGTTTTTATTTTTTTGCTGCAATTACATTTAGAAACGTTTATGCATATTTATGAATATGAATATGAATATAGAAATGAACACTTTACACTTGAATATACTATTATTCATACTGTATTTTAATACATATTTTTGGTCATGAGTCTTTTGCCTAATCACTTTTCAAACAAAAGAAACTGTACATATTTATAGCTGCTGAGGCAATCACGTTATTATGACTGCTCTGAGGTCTCCCAGTAAATTTGTCAAACAATGCAGTCAATTTAAACAGCTGCCAAAGATAAGAGAGCACAGTTCAGTTCACTTCATGTACAACTTCAAGTCCCTACAGTTTGACATCTCAAGAAACATTGACTGCACCAATTCAGGGCCATAAATGTGCCAGGTCCAGGACACCCAAGCTCTAGAGTGTTCTGTAAACACTCCATTAGGTACACACACCCAAGCCAGAAATTCTGATTCTGGTTGCGAAAGGATGATTTGCATGCATGTTTATGTGAGGTATAAAATATTACAGTCATTGCTTTAAGTAGTGCACAGTGTAAATCTATATTGTTTGTAGTATTTTTACACTAACAACGTCAGCCATTTATGCTAGCGGTTGTCAGCCATTAGCATAAGAAAGCTATGAGTAGAGCAAAAGTGCACATCAGCAAATGGGCTAAAGGAATTTGCTGTCAGAAAACATACACATGTAACGCCATTAATGGCCAACCAGTGGTTTAATTCCCTTAATGAACAGCACAACTGAATAAATAAGTGTGTAGTGTTGTAGTACTGTTTTCTGTATAAAAACCATCCTGCCAACCACTGTGCAAAGGAAATAATAAAATAATGGAAAATCAAAGAGGTCATGAAGGAAGCTAGAGGACTAGGTGCAGAGGGAGGTTAGCGCTGTAGCGATGCTTGTTAGTGCGGGTGATTCACAGCTAGCGATCGGTCCTCTGCTCCCCAAGGCCATAGCCTTAGACCTCTACTACGAAAAGCTGGAGCAAGCATTCAGCCAGTTTCTCCTTCCATTCGCTTCAGGGAGAGACCTGAGCAATGCATGCCTCGCTATGCTAATTCTAGCAACAGCGGGTGAGAAAAAAACTGCCATTGGCAAGCTAACATTAAACCACCCACTTTGTTTGCCTTAGACTGTTACATGCCTGAAAAAGATAGAATGGTATAATAGCTATAAAATGCAACATGCACACACAAATATAATAGATATTTGAAAAAAACCCACAATAATACATTGCACAAAAGTGCACAGATTTGCATTCTGATATTACAGATCTTAGCAGAAATAGTTGGCATTGATGTTATCACTGCATTATAATGCCAAATATGAATTATCATCCATATTTATTGGATGCTCTGGAGACACATTGAATTACCCTGGACATTTGTTGAACTGGTTCAGTTCAAAACCTCTTCTGTTGGGGTGAAATGACATATAAATTTCACAATTTGAAATGTATTGTAGTTTTTGCACCATGATATATTCTCAATAATAAACCAAAAATGCAGACTTTGAAAATTGAAAATGAAAGAAGTTTTGCAAGAATGCAGGGTTTTCCTCATTTTCATGAGGTTTCTTGTTCTGGCTCCACTCTCTCCAGCTTCCCTTTGTGTTACCTCGCTATTCTTGCATATCCATTAATCCCTCCACCTGTATGTTCTTTGTACCCTTTTATTCCTAGCTGTTCATAATGTTTTCTTTGGTATATATAGCACTCGAGGTTCAGTTTGCCTTTAGTCTTGCATCGTAAGAAAATCAAGGAGTGTTTTCATTGAACAGTGGAAAGCTAATGCCAGTATATGTGATTACACAAATTGTTTTAGAGCATAATATTTAATAATATTTGTCTTACAACCCACATATAGAATATTAAGAGTGCTTTACCACAACCGCATGGTTCTCTACTTAAGTGCTGATTTGAATTCACTCTTGTACGTTCTTGTACCTACCTATCCATTTTCTGGCAAGTATAATATCTCTCCAAATCATGGGCACCGTTAGGTCTATTTTGGTTGGTCTGAAGCCCCTCCCCCAAAAAAGATCCCAAAGCCACCCTAAATATATATTAATGATTAGACTATTTTACATTATATATCCAAACATTTCATACAAGATATCA
>JBBJLR010000024.1:3692944-3702826 GCA_037577145.1 Brachypetersius gabonensis
CAAAAGTTTTTCCACTCAGTCGCGTTACTTTCTTATAGATAGACATTATACAAAGCACTTCTGTTTGTAGTCTTTTCATTCTGTGGTTGCTTTCTTTTGTCCGATTTTTATTTAGACTTAGTTTATTTTATTTACATTATTCTTGTGTCTCTGTGTCTTCTGCCTCTCTCTGTCTGTGTGTTGTGGCAGTCACCACATAAACAATTTCCTCTGGGATCAATAAAGTTTTCTGATTCTGATTCTTTTGAGTTCACTGAACTTTTCATGATGATTCAGCTGAACAGTAATTTTACATTGTGTATTTTTTGAAAAGACAACCAAAACTACTTCAAATGCTGGATTATTTTTATAGTATCAACCAGTAAGAAGCAAAAAAGAATTAAAAACTGTATTGGTTTAATAGAGTGTCTCTCATTTGCTGTCTTTTATGGAGACCACTTTCACTGATCAAATCTGAGCATCTGCCAACTTCAACCCTGGCGCAATTTCATATTTGTCACTGATTCTTGAACGAGAATCTGGTGATATTGACTGGAATCCATGCGACCCTCAATGGATTCCCAGTACCGGCACTGGCCACACGGCCCCACAGCATGATGGAACCACCACCAAATTTTACTGTGGGTAGCCAGTGTTTGTCTTGGAATGCTGTGTTCTTTTTCCGCCAAAGAGACGCTGACTTGTCCAAATGTGCTTTAGCACCTCAAGCGACTCTGTTTGTGGCATGTACGCAGAAAAGGCTTCTTCTGCAATACTCTCCCAAACAGCATCTTGTGCAAAGTGCGCTGAATTGTTGAATGATGCACAGTGACACCATCTGCAGCAAGATGATGTTGTAGGTCTTTGGAGCTGGTCTGTGGGTTGACTATGACTGTTCTCACCATCCTTTGCCTCTGCTTATCTAAGATCTTTCTTGACCTGCCACTTCTGGCCTTAACTAGAACTGTGCCTGTGGTCTTCCATTTCCTCACTATGTTCTTCAGAGTGGAAACTGACAGCTGAAATCTCTGAGATAGCTTTTTGTATCCTTCCTCTAAACCATGATATTGAACAATCAGAGAAGATGCAAAAACTTGCAGTTGGACACTTTAAATATCCTTTCTCATGATTGGATTCATGAGCTTACCAAACTAATTTTGTGTTCCATTAGTTAGTGCTAAAGGTATTCAAATCAATAAATTGACAAGTGTGCCCAAATGTATGCACCTGTCTAATTTAGTTTAAGTAACTATTGCGCACTTTCTGTAAATCCTATGAACTTCATTTCACTTCTCAAACATCACTGTGTTCTTCTGCTATATAATATTTAACTGAAATTGCTGATCCAAACAACCAATGATTTATATAGAAGATTCATTGTAATTGTCAGGGGTGCCCAAATTTTTGCAACATGTGTGATAAAACAGTATGTTGACAAAAAATATCTTGCACACATGTATGTACCCCCTTTGCCTTAGCAACAGCACCATTCCATCTGGTAAAAATCACACAAGAGAAAAAGAGATTGTCCATTTTTGCTCATTTTTCTGCTTATGTTTACATTACATTTCAGCGTAATTCAGTGTTTTAAAACATCATGTCACTTAAATGATGTCAGGGAGTAGTACCTATTCACACTTATTTCACTTATTTCACTGTCATTTAGATTTTTTTGGTCTTTTTCTTAGGTTACATATTCCGGAACTGTACCAAGAATGGCTGGAGTGACCTTTACCCGTCCTATGAGGTTGCCTGTGAATTTGATGGGATTGCAGACAGTGATGAGGTGAAAAATCTTATCATTTTATTTTTATATTGGGCTAAATTCCCAGACCTAAATAGAATGAAAAATTTTATGGTAATTGTAATTGTAATGTTAGACTTGGGTTAATTTGCCTCCACAAAACCAGCCTTTAGATATATTTATTGATCTGGTGCTTTATTTACATTCACCAAACCAGCTCTTAGATTTACTCACTGCACAATGCTTCATTTTTGTCTGCAAATGTGGTCCTAAGGCATATTTACTGCACATCCCAGTTTGTGCTAAAGACCTGTTCTCAGAGTTATGCATATTGTAGGACTGTTTCTCTTTACCTCCTACTTGGAACTCTCCCTCTCTCTCTCTCTCTTTCTCTCTCTCTCTCTCCTTCTCTCTCTCTCATATAATTACTCTCAGCGCTGGTGAAACCTTGCGCGACCTGTTAGTTAGGAGGAAAAGTGAAGACGTTTCGCCCACTCACTCACTTTCAGCATGTGTATTCACCTCAGAGCAAAGCGAGTGTGATAACGACACAGAGAGTAAATGCACGACTGGACTGCGGGGCAACTGCAAATCATTTAAATGAAATACAGAGAAAAATAGAGAATAAGGGGGAGAGAGAGAGAGAGAGAATTTGAAGCTGATTAATAACATAGACAAGGCGACACCCCCACACCACCTCCACCCTTCTCTTCTTCTTCTTCTTCTTCTTCACACTCTTCTCCCTTTTCTTTCTCCCGACTTTGCTGTCTCAACCACTTAGTGGAAAAATGCCTGAATATTCAATCAAATGCTAATGAGAGCTTTAGAGACACTGCCTTGCATTAAGAGAGTGATAATATATTAATTCTCCACACACACACACACACACACATAGACACATATACCAGCGCGCACACTTATACACTCAAACACATACGCATGCACAAACACACACCGTCACACACACGCATAATGCGAAGCAGACCGAGGCTAAGAGTGGAGCATGTCCCTAATGCGAACAAACTAATTAACGTGGCCGACTTGTCAGACAAGAACACAATAGAGTCTCTCCTGCCTGCTAGATTTAATTTTCCTGACTTGTGCTGTTTTCAGTAATGAGTTTCACCTCTCCTTCTTTCAGGCGAGTGGCTTTAGGGTAACAGATGCACCTAGAGGATTGTTATGGGTGATGGTAGCCTGGCTTACAAAACTGTTAAGAAAATGTATGCAGGGGACTCCCAGGTGGTGCAACAATTGAGGCACTGGAAACTATCATCAGGGGATGTCAAAATCAGTCCCCATTGATGGTACAGTTATCCATGGCATGGACTCCAGGAGAGCACAACCGATCTCAGTCTCTGCACAGTTTGGATAGTCCTCCTTCTCCCCCATCACTCAGCATGAAGCTGACTGCACACTCATCTGTTAACAGACATGGCAAAATTATCAGTTAGCGTTCTCCACCAAGTACATGGCGCTGTCCAGTTATGTAGTGGCAGCTTGTTGTTTTAGCACGTCCTTACCTTCAACCTCCAAGTGCTGGTGGTATTCTTTGATATGGGGATTCTAGCTGGTGGCTGAAACTGGACATGGCTGGGGTGGAAAATCAGTCTTGTACCCTAACCCTAACCTTACATATAGCAACACATTCAATTAAGTATGTCAGATTTCATTGTATACATCATATTCTATTAAAACTTTCAGATTTGACTGCAGAGCCCCCCACCATCCTACACATAAACTCAGTAAGGAATTGTTGATCTAATAAGTTGGATCAGGTGAGTTAGAAGCAGTGAAAGCACTCAAATGTGCTGAGCAGGGTAGTTGGGAAACACTGGTATGCAGTATATATTACATAATATGTCTTGTAGAAATGCATGTAAAATATGCCTGATGTGTTTTGTTTCTTCTAAGGCAATTTCACTGGCATTGCTTTTTCTGGGCAACAGCTTTTCCAGTGAGAGATTTATTTTGTTCTGTTGAATATTTATTAATATTCTAGGGGCTTAATGGGTTAATGACAATATGAGTTTAAATGAGTTCTTTGCCAGCCTTGTTTGAGGGGATTTGCTTTGCGGAAAAAAAAAGTTCATATTCATGACCACGCTGGTCAAGGTTACGATTAGCATAAATGACTGAAAGCACATTTTAAGACAGAATTTTTATGTTATTTTATGTAACCTCACTGTGTTTTGTATAATGTACCACAGAGGAGAGCTCCTTAGCGAGAAATATGCCAACTCTATGGAACAGATACAATATCTGCAATATTTAAGTTTGATAATATGTGTGTTTTAGTGATTATAAACTTGTCAGATAACTTTAAACATTTTGTAAGGATAATAATATAGATAACAATACTAGTATCAGTCTGACAACAGCTGAATCCTGAGAATCCTGTGGGTAAAAATGTGGAGAGGCTCTTACACATCCTTCCAGCCGAATGTTAATCGACTCAGATATTTTTAATCACTTTTTATCATATAATGAGACAAAATATTTCTCCCCATAACACGTAACTAGGATACTGTTGGCTCTGTGTATGTGAAATGTAACTATGTATTAAGCTGCTAGGGAACAATGTGGGCTGAACAAAGAGGGATAAGGACCCATTACTGTAAAAGAAAATAATAATTTGTTTTTTAAAAATGAGCCCTTTCCAAAGAGATGGCTGTGACAAAATTTGAGAGCATTGCAGCTTGTTTGACAAAATTATCACAGTAATAAAAGTCTGATTTGATTTTAAGGCTGTACATATATAAGGAGCTAAATCCTCAAACTCAAATGTTTTCTCACTCCTTTTTCTTTTGCTCTCTTCCACAGACTACATATTATTACACCTTCAGACAGGTGTACACTGCAGGCTATGCCACCTCACTCATCTCCCTCATTTCGGCTATCTTTGTCTTCACAGCCTTCAGGTACACCACAGCTAAAGATCTGTCTATATAGATCCACGCAAGATTATATGAAGAGATGATCTAATTCAGCAGCACTTTTTACAGGCTTTCTCACATCTTAGGACAAACTGAACCCCATTAATCGTGCATGCCTTTTCGCAATACATTCAAGTTCACCTGTAAGAATAATTCTGTATTTACAAATGACCAAAACAGGAAGTTCCACTGCACAAGAAACTACATCCACATCAACCTCTTCTCCTCCTTCATCCTGCGAGCTAGTGCTGTCTTCATTAAAGACGGCGTCCTCTTTATGGATGAGAGCCAGGACCACTGCTTCATGTCTACTGTAAGTCTCACCAACTGATATCACAAAAATTGTCAACATTTATTTTATTTTTTTTGTGTGTGAACACACATACTTACATGCACACACACATAACCACACACACACAACACACTCCACACAGACAATAAAATACATGCTTTACAAGAAAAGGAACTAAAGTTCTAATACATTATGTTGAAACTATGTTAACACCTACACATTCATTTTTTGCACCTGATTTTAAAATGATTACAGCTTCTGTCTTAATAAAGCATAGTTTCTGTAATGACTGAGCAAAGACCGGCTTTGTGGTTTAAAATGCAGTATAGCAGAAAGTTACACGTTTCTTATTGACTGATTGATTGATTGATTGATTGACTCATTCGTTCATTCTTTCTTTCATTCATACTTCACTGACTCATAAGCAAAAACTGCCAGTGGCACCTATGTGGTACCTTAGAGCAAGGTACCATCCCCACTCACTGCTCCCTGGGGACTGTGTTCCTGGCTGCCCGCTGCTTCACTTGGGTGAATGGGTTAAAGGCAGAGAAGAATTTTGAGGGAGCTGAGTGGCCTCATGGTTAGGGTGTTTCCCCTACAATCAGAAAGTTGTGGGTTTGAGTCTCAGTTGCTAATGTGATCCCTGAGGTACCCTGGAGCCCACACACTGCTCCCTGGGGGCTCCTCATTGGTGGCAGCCCACTGCTTCACTTGGTGAATGGGTTAAAATGAGAGAAAGAATTTCACAGTGTTCACACTGTCTGCTGTGCTGTGGTGTGTTCCTGTGTGACTATAATGGGCCTCTTTATTTCCACAGATTTTAAAACAATGTCATATTAATAGCACTGCCTTCCCTTAGCATGCATCCATGCATAAATATGTGTAGAATATTTGGTGTAGATTCTATTTTGATGTTTTGATCTTCCCTGTTCTAAAACATCTAATCTAAATGATACTTGCATGTTTACACTGAAACATGCAAGACCAGCACTGAGAGTTACTGATTTGTGCTTGTAATGGTCAGAAGTAGAACCTATTATAAAGAACCACTGTGTACTGGTGTGCTGCTGGACTGTCTAGAAACAATCTTTACACAACGGGCGGTGCACTCTGAATGAAGACTGAATGTTCTTTTTAATTTCATTCAAACTGTGGAACAGTAACTGTGATGCTTGCACATTTCAAAAGCCAAGTAAAATGAAACCTTCAGTCAGATTTCAGCCCAATTGAAAATAGGCACTTTCTTACTCATAATGGATTTGTTCAATTGAAAATAATATATTAATGATAACAACATGCAAAAATCAAGTGCCCCTCGCTGTTTAATTTTTAAAGATTTACCACTGTGAATGTTGTTAGAGTGTCAGTGATGAGAGCTTATAGACTACAGAAAGGTTGGGTAGGAAAGGTTTCCATACTTGTTACAGTTACTTCAGTTCATTATGTGAAAATAAGCTGCTCTCTCACAAAACCTAATCACCATCAAAAATCAGTCGCCCCCCCCACTCACTTTCTCTCTCCCTCTCTGTCTCTCTCTCTTCTCTCTTTCTCTCTCTCTCTCTCTCTCTAGGCTTCATGTAAGGCAGCCGTGGCCTTTTTCCAGTTTAGCATCCTAGCTAACTATTTCTGGCTCCTGGTGGAGGGCATGTACTTGCAGACTCTTTTGGCCCTCACATTTGTTTCACAAAAGAAGTATTTTTGGTGGTACATCCTCATTGGCTGGGGTACGTTCATTAAAACGTTCTGCATTTACATTTTTATTTTCACACAGATGCTTCAGAAGACCTTACAGAACATACCAACAGCAGTATTCAAAGGGATACAAAACACACCTAGACATCAAGTGCATCCTTTAAAGCAGGGCTATTCAACTACAATAGCAAGTGGGCCGGATACGAAAGTCACTGGGTGTTCGGGGGCCACAGAATAGCGTGCTGTTCAGGGGAAAGGGGGTGGGGGGTGGGCTTACGTGATTTCGCACCGGGTCTGTTTATGGGGATGGGGTTGGGGATGGGGGCGGATTCTCTTTCGTTACCACCAGCTATGCTCTGCATTAGGTGACACACCCATTTTCTGACAAATCCCGCCTCTTTTGGCTGCGATTGGCTAATAATATGGCAACTCCTGTGCTCGGATTGGCCAATCTTGGCGAAAGTAGCGGGGGACTACCAGCCAATCATCATTCAAATCCCATTGCTTTATTATATCACACGAATCATTCACTGATTTCCTGACAGTCTGGCGGGCCATAAAAAAATTCAAAAGGGCCGGATCCGGCCCGCAGGCCGCTAGTTGGATAGGCCTGCTTTAAAGCTTTTCTTAGCTTTATCTAAAGGATGATATCTCAGCATCATGTATTTACGTTGGTCAGCTTACAGTAAAACAGTAAAAGCAGTCCAAAGGATGATGATCTACAATAAAGACCATATGGCTAAAAGAATTTCCTTTTATTTTTGTCAATAATTTGTAATGATTTAACCTTCGATAATTTAGTTAACCTTTCCTTGACCTGTAAGAGGTCAGGTGACCTGCATGCTAAAAAATCGTGTTTCTACAGCATGGTAGAAACATGAACATGTTTACAAGTTTTTTTTTCTTTTACTCAGCTGCTGTTTATCTCATAGGTCTTCCAACAACAATATTGACCGTTTGGGTCCTGGCCAGGAATTTCTATGACAACAGGGGGTGAGTTCAGTTTGGTGTCTAAGCGCTTTACCACTTCAAACAGAAGTGGCAACGCGCTTTGTGTGTGTGTGAAGGAAGTCCCAAGGTTCAGCTCCAGAGCTTTTTCCGGAGACTTGTGCAAGGCCAGATGTGATATTCAGAGCGATGTCAGCAGTGTAAAAATGCATGGTCTGCAGAGATTTGCTAATGAATGCTGACTCAGTACTGTGAGAGGATTTGTTGGTTTAACTGATTAATGTTGAAGGTGCTGGGACGATACGGATGTTGCATTCATTTGGTGGATTATAAAAGGGCCGATCACAGCATCCCTTCTGGTAAGTGTAATGCATCATCAAACACACCATCAAATATTTGGGGCTAATTTAATATAAATGAAAATGTTGCTGGTTTGCAATATCTTAACATATAACAAACTAATGAGTTTTATTTTGTGACAAACATGACTGGAGTCCAGTCCAGGATGTTTCTTTCAACCTGGGACTGGTGGAATGACCCCCAGCACCTCAAATGATCCTGGTTTGGATGAGTGAATGAATGAATGAAAGAATAAATGTATGCATGTGATTTGTCAAAATGTACACAATAGTAATACTAATGCCCTGGAATAATGCCAAACCCCCTATGTGTTATCCTCTTGCAGTGTTCATACTTTTTCTTTGCAGTTTTCCCAATTTTCCTCCCAGTTATCATGTCTAGTTCCAGTTGTCTACAATTGCATGATACCACCAAAGCTGGAAGGGGGAAGGCTAACATGTGCTTGTACCAAGTGAAGTTTGCATTTGAAGTGACATCAATGGACGACTCAACACACTTAGAGGAGAACATTAAGCGCCAGATCTGTTTTGCCAGCAAACAGATGCCCACACTGGCTAGCATTGTGTTAAGTGACGATAGAAGTAGTGCCAGCCTACTCACCCAGAGAGAATAAGGCCTAGACTAAGGCCTCTCTTGGATGCCAGATAGCTGTGGCATTGCCAGGGATTAACTTGTAATCTCTCAGTGGTAGGACTACTTGGGAATACAACAATCATCCCTTTATCCCACTATCCCAGCAGTAGTTTGGGAAAGAAAATGAGTGCTCAAAGTACTGTATACTCAAAAGTATTTGTAAATAGCTGTCAGTGTTGTTCAAGGTGGTGGTGATAGGAACCAGACATCCCTAGCGACCCCAAAAATCCTTCACACAAATTGTGACATAAATTCACTGATTGATGTCTAATACATTGTTTTATGATTGTTTTGAGATGAAGGGCTACATGTAGGAGACTTTCCAATTCAGAAAAATGAGAAAGTGAAATTTGATGTCCACAAATCTTTGACAGGCAGTTTATTAAAACACACAGTATTGAACATCTTGCACAATGTTTTTTTTCAAGTGTTTTTTTTTTTCATCTTTAATCTCTCTGATGTAGGTAAACTTTATCATCTTCATCAATGTGATCAGGATACTTGTGCAGAAGCTGAAGTGTCCAGGAGTTGGTGGAAATGACACCAGCCATTTTACGTGAGAGATTAAATATTCAGACATACTATGCCTTTGACTCGCCTTTGGTTTAGCATGAACTGTAATCTGCACTCATAAAGATGGCTCCTGTACAAGATAGTTTAATGATGTGTGTGTGTGTGTGTGTGTGTGTGTGTGTGTGTGTGTGTGTAGGAGGTTGGCTAAATCGACTCTATTCTTGATCCCACTGTTTGGAATGCATTACATGGTCTTTGCCTTCCTGCCAGAGAACACAGGGGAGGAGGCTCGACTCTACATTGAGCTTGGACTGGGCTCCTTTCAGGTTAGGCATCACTGCCCTCTAGTGACCATATAATTGCTCACTTAGTTTTTAAGTATACAGTCGGAAACCAAAGTCTAAGACCTCCTGTCAAATTGCCTATATTAATTTAATTTGTATAAAAAATATAAAGTTAATTTTGTCTTTACCAATCATCTAATCAGAAAACCATGGACACTGTGTACATTTGTTTTTGTTCATCAAATATTATGCTGTTATAAATAGGGTAACAGTGTTGAATGATCTAGGTGGTTGGTGCTGAAAATGCCTCCATCTCTCTCTTTCAGGGTTTTGTTGTGGCGCTTTTATACTGTTTTCTCAATGGAGAGGTGAGCCACCAGCTGCTGCTTCACAGCCTCTAACCGCTTTGGAAAGGGGGCAATGTTACATATATATATATGTGTGTGTGTGTGTGTGTGTGTGTGTGTGTGTGTGTGTGTGTGTGTGTGTGTGTGTGTGTGT
>JBBJLR010000024.1:3765953-3783539 GCA_037577145.1 Brachypetersius gabonensis
TACAATTGAGGTATGCAGAGGTACAAAGATCAACATACAACATAGTGAGTGATAACATGCTTATTTCAACCTAACACAGAGTGACCAGAGTAATGAAGTGTAATGTAAATAGTGACCAAAGTAATGTAAGCAGTGACCAGAGTAATGTAAGCAGTAGCATAGCAGCATGCAATGTAAAAATAAATCAGATAAGATATGAAATATGACAGTGAATGTTCTGAAATGTGACATTGGATGTGATATGAGGTCCTGTTTCAGTCTGTTATAGTAATGTTATGAGGGGAGTAGAGGCATGTTCTGATTTAGGACTCGAATGGCCTGAAGATAGAAGCTCCTCTTGAGTCTCTCTCTTTTTGCTATGATAGTGCGGAACCTTCTGCCCGATTGCAGAAGCTGAAACAGCCGTTACTGGTGTGGTAAAAATCTTTCAATGTCCAAACTGCTCTGGACCAACATCTCCTGTTGTAAATGTCTTGTAGGAAAGGGAGAACAGACCTGCAGCACCGTTCTGCTGCATGGATCACTCTCTGAAGAGCTTTGCAGTCCTGAACACAGCTATTCCCATACCAGGATGTGATGTTCTGTGTGAGGATGCTCTCCACAGCGCCTGAATAGAAAAAAACCCTGAACTTCCTCAGTTGTCGGAGATGGTACATGCGCTGCTTAGGCTTTTTGGACTGGACCTGAATGTGAGCAGTCCATGTTAGGTCTGAGGAGATGTAGACACCGTGATATTTAAAGGACAGCACCCTCTCCACTGGAGCTCTGTTGATGTTGAGGGGTTTGAAGACTCTCTGCTGACTCCTTGTGAAGTCCACAACCAGCTCCTTGGTCTGGCAAACGTTCAGCAGGAGGTGGTTGTCCTGGCACCACAATGCCAGGTTCTTCACCTTGTCCATGTAGGCTGCCTCATCGTTGTTGGAGATAAGGCCCAGCACCACTGTGTTGTCAGCAAACTTCACAATGGTGTTGGAACCATGAGTGGCCACAGTCAGAAGTGTAGAGGGAGTACAGCAGTAGCGAGAGTACGCACCCCTGTGGTGCTCCAGTATTGGTGGTCATGCTGTCAGAGACACACCTACCCACCCTCACCACCTGAGATCTGCCAGTGAGGCAGTCCAGCACCCATGCACACAGACGGATGTTGAGTCCTAGATCTGTCAGTCTATCGGGCACTATTGTGCTGAACGCTGGTCTGTAGTCTACAAACAGCAATCTCACATAGTTACCCTGTTTTTTGTCCACGTGGCTGAGAGTGGTGTGCAGGACGTGGGAGATGGTGTCCTCTGTGGATCTGCTGGGTCGGTAGACGAACTGAAGAGGATCTGTGGTGCTTGGGATGGAGGAGGAGATGATGTTCTTCAGTAGCCTCTAGAACACCTACATTACAACCGAAGTCAGTGCAACCGGTCGGTAGTCATTCAGGCATGAGGGCTTGTTATTCTTGGGCATGGGGATGATGGTGGATCTTTTGAAGCACGTGGGACCACGGACTTTGTCAGTGACTTGTTGAAGATGGAAGTGAACACACCTGCTAGCTGGTCAGCAACGCAGAAGATGGCCGGTGATGCCATCTGGTCGTGCCACTTTCCTGGTGTTCACTCTCCTCAGTGCCGCTCAGACGTCATGCTCCGCGATGCTGATCACTCGTTCCTCGCTGATGACATCACCGTCCTACGTTGTCAGGCTGTAGTTAGCACTAGCCACCTGACTCACCTCTAAACGGGCTGTGATCTCGTTCAGCTCGTTGGTGAATGCAGAATCTGCGCTGAAAGCGGTGTCCTTGGCTTTGTAGTCCATGATGGTGCGCAGTCCATGCCATATACTCTGAGTGTCACCCTGGTGAAAGTGAAACTCCACACGCTCCTGATATTGGCGTTTGACATCTCTCAATGTGCAGCGAACGCCGCATGAAGCCACTTTGTAGGCGCTCATATCACCGGTGGCAAGACCCGCGTTGTAAGTGGTGTTCCTGGCATTCACTGCAGCGTGAATCGATCTGTCCACCCACGGTTTCTGGTTCGGGAACGTCTTGACAATCACTGTAGGGATGATCTCCTCTGCTAGCATGCTAATAAAACTAACTGCTACCTCTGTAAACTCGTTGATGTCGTGCGCACATGACCGGAACATGTCCCAGTCTATGTCATCGAGCGCGTCCTATAGCGTAGCTTCTGATTGGGCAGACCAGTGTTTCACTTCCCTTGTGACTGCCTCATCCTTACGTATGGTTTGTTTATATTGAGGGATGAGGAAAATGGTTTTGTGGTTGGATTTTCCAAAAGCTGGATGTGAAACAGCTTTGTAGCCCTGCCTGTATGGCGTGTAGCAATGGTCCAAAATTCTGTCTCCCCTCGTCAGACACGTAACGTGTTGGTAAATGTTCGGCATAACTTGTCTGAGGTTTGCTTTATGAAAGTCTCCTGCTACAATGAGGGCTGTGTCTGGATTTTTGTTTTGGAACACACTCAGCACATCATGTAGTTCAAACAGAGCCATACTTGTGTCCGCGTTGGGTGGGTTGTAGACCGCTGTGGCAACTTGCGGGGCAGGTAGAAAGGGCAACACTTAATGTACAGGTATTCCAAATGAGCTGCTGGAGAGAGTAAAAATGCTCCTGACATCGCACCACTTTCTATTAATCATGAGAAACACTCCTCCACCTTTGGTTTTGTTTGACTCTGCTGTTCTGCCCATGCGGAACACTGAGAATAAGTCAGACGGAGTTACGGCATCGTCCGGCACAGTGGGGGTCAGCCACGTCTCAGTGAATCACAGAATGTTACAATCCCTCATGTCTCATTTGAAAGCAACTCTGGCCCTTAGATCGTTTAGCTTGTTCTCCAGTGACTGTACATTAGCCAGCAGGTTACTGGGCAGTGGTGCACAATGCGCTTGCTGTCACAGTCTGTTTTGAACGCCAGAACGTGTGTCCCGGCATTCCTTTGTTCTGCGCCTTGGGCGAGCGTCGCGTCCATTGTTGTTGTCCAAGCCGCACAGTCTCAGTCTGCCTCGACACGTCGGGTTTAAAAGTGTCCGAGATTAAATGTGCAAAGGTATTACCAATGTTGAGAAGCGTTCTGCTATCATAAACTATTAAACCAGCTGACCTTGGAACATGAAATAAGACAATAAATAAATAAAAAAATAAAAAAGAGCACAGTCTATGTGGAGCAGTCAGGAAGGTGTCTGGACATGGCCGCGCCATATCACCATCACCATGTGGCAACAAGAATTAAAGACTGATGACTGGAGACATCTCAGTTAAAACTGTAGTGGTGAGACAAGGAGATAAAAGGATGGCTCCAAACCACATCGACTGGTCAAGGGAAATCTCCATCAAGGTATTGATGTGTAAAAGATAAAAGAGGGATTCAGTGATGTGGTAGCCAAAAGAGTTTTACCTGCATTTAAGGAACATCTACAAAAGAATTTGTCATGGACAAAGATCATTAACCTATAGATTTAAGTCTCAACAGTAAACATTTATGGGGACCATTTTCAGCCAGTTTATACATGCTATGTATCAAGTCTTGTTACAAACTGCTCAGTAGATCTAACCTTCCACTCCCTGTCACTGAGGAGTGCCAATCCATTTTCATTCTACCTGCATTATCCACAGACCTTAATAAATGTTCCCAGTGGTAACCCTCCTTTTATCCTATAACATCTCCAGCCATCAATCAGTGTTCCTGCAAAATGTGAACCTTATTAATAGCTCAAAGCAATGATTTTTCTTATACATTATTCAGATTACTTGGTACCACCAGAGGCTTTGGTGAAAAGTTAACAGCATCATATTATCAAGGGAGGACTGTGGTTTTGACATCTCAGTACCTTTTGCTAATGCCAGCTGCTGAGGAAGCATGCTATTTGCCAAAATTGATTGTATGTAACATGTGAGTCTCCTGGTCATGAACAGAGAAGTCCATAATTTTTACATTCACATTCACAATTATTAATGAATAATTGAGTGAGAACACATTTTTCTTGCAATGCATTAGATTTGGTATATGGTTGTACAGTGATTCTACCAGGGAACTGCAGCAAATCAAAAGGTTCTTACAAAAGGTTCTATAGAGCATCGAAAAGGGTCCTACTGCTATTACACGATGTATACTTTTAACATACTTTGTTAATTAAGGTTAGGGTTAGGGTTTGATAAATGTATGGATGGATGTATGGATGAATGGATGAATAGATAGGGTAGAATTAACTAATTCCAATGTGGGAAACTTTGAGACTTTCTTTTTACAGAATCTGATCTGATTCTAAATTCATATTCTGCTTTTGTTCAAGACAAAAAGTTTAACAAAGGTAAACAGTGTGAGAGAAACATTACTTTTTTCAAGTAATTTATTGAATCTTATTCACACTTAGCTGTACGCTTAGCTTCAACATTTTATAAATATATATCAGCACCAGCATCGACACTTTATAAGGAACACAGATATCCAATTTCTCCTGAAATTACTCCATATATGGTGACCACAAGCCATTGGCCTCAGTGAGGTTAAGACCAAGTTGTACAGATCTCCACCAATATTGTCAACCAGTGACATTCAACATAAGAGTGTCTCTATATTCTCCCATGAGAGTGCTGAGAAAAAGATACTTTCTGCTCCAGCAGCATGACCTCATAGCATTACACCCTTACAGGCTGGAAAATATGAATGCAGTTCATGGGAATACCATCAGCAGTTGGATGGTGGAAGAAGAGAGGAGGTGTGCATGTATGTATGAACTTGGCCTGTTTGTTCCACTTGGATGTAGCAGTCTCTTGTCTGTGAGTGTTGCAGCCATTTACACAATTTGCAAGAAAATATGTTCTATTTTAATTCAATAAAGAAAGGAGCCTTAACATTTGTTTTTGTAAAATGCATTGGAGTGTAAAGATGATCCATAACTAAACATTTGGTTTATTTAACATTAAATGTGATTCAACACAATCCCGGCTGGCCTACAGAGTAATAATATACTTGATTAGTAATATTCCAAAAATTTGCCAAAAATGGTCCAGTTTCATCTCACCTATCAGCAATGATCGAAACATGGGTCACAGCTCATCCTCTTAGGGTATCAAACACTTGACCCACTTTAACTCAAAAGTCAAACAGATGTGCCAAGACACTTCTCAGTTTTGGCACCAAAGTGGCTGCTGAGACTCTTACTGCCTTTAAATAATGACTGAAGATACGCTTATTTAATGAGCACTACATGCTCATGTCATGCTTATCTAACACAAACTTCACAATTTAGTAAAAGGTTTCTGTGTGATCTCTGGTAGAATCTTAGTTTCCTTGCAGTTCTTGATTCAAGTCTTGATTCAACTAGTGTGAGGGACATGTTTTACTTTGTAGATTAAAAAGCATCTCTGTATGTCACTGTGGATAAATACAACTACCAACTGCTTTAAATATAAAATGTAAATATATTTAATAGTGCAGCACTGCCCCGCTCTTTTCTATCGTATTTGTGCTTGTCCATCAATGTTCTCACACTACAATATGGACAGTTTTAGGGTGGACCTTCATAACCAAGACTACATGCAGTGCCACAGAAAAATGTTCTAGTTCAGGCAACTTCATTGAACTCAAGATGTTAGATAACAGCTTTATGGATTTACATAAAGCTAAATTAGAAAAAAAAAATTCCTGTACCACTTTTTCGGCTTAATTGTTTTATTTTCATTATTTTTGAGGTTTTCTGTAGCAAAAGACATTCATAATTCATCCTCACTTATAGTCATACTTGGTAAATAGTCATTTGCTTTACTTGGTCTCTTTAACTGTTTAGAATGAAACAGGCTGCAACTATACCAATATATGTAAACAACCTCTGTTCTGGTTGTGTTTCTACAGCCTGGGTGAAACACTCTTTATAACTTTAGAAGGAATGGGGGCGATAGACTGTTAAAGGCTTAGTAGCTAGTTTTTGTGACACCACAACAGCAATTCAAAACGAGGTGTTTACTGCAGTTGTTTCTTTTTATGGATGGTGTGGACTTGAATGGTATGTTTGAGGACTGCATTAGGCTCTTTTATTTAAAAAAAGCAAGGAAATGTGGGACCTATAATACTTAGCATAGCAGTCAATGTAAGTGTTTATTCAACTCTCAGCAGCAACAGTAATCAGCATCAACTGACCACAGAGGCTTCCTTTTTAGGTTTGCTGCCATTACATAAAATGGCCGGAAAGGCTGTGCTTCATTAGTCATAGCATCATCATGAGGTCTTTGTCACTATATTCGTTTCATCTGAGTTTTTGCCCTTGGTCTTTCAAGGTATTCCCTATTGCTTTGTGGGTGTGAACATACTTATGTGGGTATACTGTATGCCTGTGTGAAGTGTGTGTGTATATGTGTGTGTGTGTGTGTGTGTGTGTGTGAACTGTGTGGCCTAGGCCCATGGTCAGAAAGGAAATGTCTGTGCAGATGTTGCCATCATGAAAGGGCACAATGAGAGCTGGAGACAGGAAGCAGGTTTGTGGATATTACAAAGTTACATTCTCTTCCTTTTGAATGTATTCTAAATCTAAAAAGTGGACATGGAATTACAAGGTTGTAAAACTGAATAATGTACATATCGTTAACAAGCCCAACGACTTTTTACTGGAATGTGATTCCACCAAGCCATGGTGGAGTGGGTGTGCATGCTTTGTATTACTTAGTATGCTGTGCTCAAAAGTACATGTACATAAATACTAAGTACCAAATATCATAGATGAATTACTCTAAAATTAGAGTACTTATCCCAAAAATTATGCTGTCACTCCTTCCACCTCAGATGAGGATATAAAAGATGACTTTACATAATAGTTGAGCTACTTCAAAGGGTCTCAGTGTCTCAAAACTGTAGAGGTATAACAATACAGTCAAAGATTTGGATTTATAAGCAATTCAGAGACCAGGTGTCACGCATGCCAGAACACATGACGTCAATCGGCATCGGAAGTGATTCACCTCTGGTATGTAAACAGGAAGTAGGTAGATGTCTGCACACATACATTGAAGTTACTACTTCATGTTGCACGTGTCAGCTCTTCTCCTCAACTCATCTCATTGGTACCATGAGTACGATCACTCTTTATATACCCCTCTCTGTGTGTGTGTGTGAGAAAGCGGATTCCTTTGGTGTGAATCCTTACTCATTTCGGAGAGTTCTCAGATGAACTGCGTGGTTTACCAGCTCTCTTGTGCCTCTCCACATTTGGGCCGGAAACTACATCCCTGTAGTTTTTTTTCCTGGAAATTTAATCCCACTCAGCAACGTTACGGGGTGGGGGCCATGAGTTGTTAGCCATCAAGTGGGCTCTGGAGGAATGGTGGCTCCAGGAAGGCAGTGGCCTGTTCACGGTCTGGACGGACCATCAAAATCTGCAGCTCAACCCCCCAGGCAGGCATAAATTTACCATCTCGTACCATCCGGGGTCCTAGTACACCAAAGCTGATGCACTCTCACGCCGGCATCAGGCTGAGAGTCCCCTGGCAGACCCCATGCCTGTCCTACCTCCTCATGTCATCATTGCTCCTCTCCGGTGGGGGTTAGAAGACAGGGTCCGCCAGGAACAGGCTTGGAGACTCCATCTGCCAACACTCCATGGTGGAATCTCTATGTGCCCACCACCGTCCACCAGGAGGCACTTCAGTGGGCCCACTCGTCTGCTATGGCCGGACATCTGGGCACTGCCCACACCCTGAGACTCCTCCACCTTCTGGTGGCACTCCATGGCAGTAGACACCAAGAGGTTTGTCCAAGCCTGCGACATCTGCACCTGAGCCAAGACTCCCAACACGGCCTCATCCGGTGCGTTACAGCCCCTGCCAGTTCCATGTCGACCCTGGTCCCATATTGCTCTGGACTTCGTGACTGGCCTCCCAGAGTCCCACGGTAAGGACACCCTACTCACCAGAGTCGATCGATTCTCCAAGGTTGTTCAACTGGTGGCCCTGACCAGACTCCCCTCAGCCAAGGAAACTGAGGAGATTGTCATCGAGCATGTAGTCCATTTGCATGGGCTCTCCAAGGACATCATCTTGAACAGAGGGCCCCAGTTCATGGTGAGGTTCTGGAAGGCCTTCTGCCATCTGATCGATGCCACCACCAGTCTCTCATCTGGGTACCATCCCCAGACAAATGGTCAGACGGAGCGAGCCAACCAACAATTGGAGCACTTCCTTCTATGTTTTGTGGCCAATTGTCAGCGCTCCTGGGCCACTTATCTCGTATGGGCTGAATTATCGCACAACCTCCTCACCTCATCTGCCACTGGACTCATTCGAGGTTTGTTACAGTTTCCAGCCTCCGGTGTTTGAACACCAGGAACCAGAGGTTGATGTACCATCGGCCCAACAGTTGGTTCGCCGGTGCTGGCAACTTTGGTCCCAGGTCAGAGATTCCATCATCCGAATCAATGCCTGCTAAACCCTACAGCACAGTCATTGGCACCCTCCGGGACGATTGTTCCATGTTGGTGACATGAGCTGTGTACAAAAAGTGCACTTGTTCACTTGTTCACTATATACTGTTTGCTATATAGAGGGCTAACTAGTGAACAAGGGGAGGTGACGTTTAGTTAATTTCGGACACTCGGGATGTTACGTTTTTACTGTTGCTTAAATAGTGCACCGTATCTTAGTAATTTATCTGCGTCGCATAAACACACGCCTCGTCTCTCTAGTTCAGACACAGCTTGCACAGGAGGTGGGGTCTCATGTGCCGGGGTGGGGTCTGGTGTGCGGGCTGTGGGACGCAATCCAGGCTGGCAGATGGGATTCCGCGCCGGCCGAATATTATTATTAAAATTAATTAAATTACCTGGCTGGTTCAAACTTCACATCAGCCCATCGGGCAAATACCCAGTCCGCCGATGTCAATTTTGGGCCAGCGCAGAACCCCATCTGTCTGCCCGAATCGTGTCCCACACCCACCCCCAGAACGCGGCTCAAAATGCCTGGGCCGATTTTTTTGTCCCAGTCCAGCTCTGGATACTACTGTCTTCAGCGGAGAGAGAGAGAGAAAAAAGTGTGAGTGTAACTGAATCTCCTCCGTTTGAAGACCCACTGTCTGTCCACCCTCCGACTTTAGAGTGATAAAAGTAGTGTGCAGTGTGTTTGAAATGTGCACTTGTTCACTGTGTAGGGCACGGTAAAAGAAAGCTGCAGTGCATGATGGTATATGTGTATTCTTGTAGTGTACAGTGTCTGAACACTAGATTTTTGCATGTCACACAGCAATTTTGTAGTGCACTAACTAGTAGGTGAAACTAGCGGTTGAAATTTCGGACACCACTACAAAATGGCTGACTCACTACATTGAGCTCTATATAGTGAACGAGTGCACTTTTTGGACACAGCTAGGGTCTACCTCTCCACACATCCTTCGCACTGAATCCAAGAAGCTCTCCTCACGGTTCATCTGCCCCTTCAAGATCACCCATCGCATCAACCCTGTCACCTTCTGGCTGTATTTCACATGTCTCAAATCAAATCTGTTTTTTTTTTTACCTTCTGTCTCCCCAGACTCCGGCTCCCCCTCCGCTACGGAACAACGACTGTGGTTCTGCCTATACCGTTCGGTGGATCCTTGACTCGCGATGCCATTGGCGTGGCACCCAGTACCTCATTGACTGGGAAGGCTACGGTCCGGAGGAAAGGTCTTGGATCCCTGAGTGGTTCATCTTGGATCCAGCCCTCATCCGGGACTACCGTCTTCTGGCATCCTCCTAGCCTGGGCCGTCTGGTGCCAGTCCTGGAGGGGGGAGGTACTGTCACGCATGCCAGAACACGTGACATCAATCAGCATCGGAAGTGACTTGCGTCTGGTATATAAACAGGAAGTAGGTAGATATCTGCACACATGCATGTTCATGTTGCCCATGTCAGCTCTCCTCCTCAACTCATCTCATCGGTACCATGAGTATGATTGCTCCTCGGAGCACATCATAGACCTCTGTGCATGTGTGTGTGAGAATGCAGATTCCTTTGGTGTGAATCCTTACTCCTCCCAGAGCGTTCTCAGATGAAGGCTTACCGGCTCTCTCGTGCCTCTCAGTGTTTGGGCTCTTCCTCCATGCTACATTTGGGCAAATTGCCAGATTATTCGGGTCTATCGCGTAACACCAGGGTTCCATACAGTCATGATGTATTTTATAAATTAACTCATTCAGAATTCTCACAATATTTAAAAAATGAAGACTGTTTTCAGTTATTTTATAACTTACCAACTATTCTCTTCTCCATGATGCATACTGCTACATTTTTCCATGTCACATATTTTTACCTACTGTTCCAGCCAAACTGATACTAATAATATATCAAAATCATAATATACAGTTATAATCACAATACCTATTGTTCCTAAGGTTTGTAAAGAAGTCACAATCAAAGAAATGCATGAATATTACACACTTTAGGCATATTTATGGACAAATCTGCATATGGTACACTGCATTTATCATTGTGGAGGAAATTTTAAGAAAAAACTGACTGAGTACTGAGCCCACGGCCTCTGAACCACAACTTCATGATGGAACACTGTATATCATACAGTCCAATTATTCTGCGCTAAACATCTTGAAATTCTGAGAAATTTGGAAGCCATGAGCAGGCTAGAATGACCTGGTCCAAGAGAACATTGCATCCTTGAAGAAACTGACTTTTTAAAAATCTGTCCTCCCCTCATCATTAGGTCAAATGCCCATTGTCAAGCCCACTGTATAGGAAATAAGGTGCTGTTCTTATTCTAATTGTTTGGTCAAATCAAAGCAAACTATGGGACATAATTACTGAATCAGCGTTCCCACCGAAGAGCAAATGAAAGAAAGACCAGGGGAAAAAGACTGAAAATGTTTCAACATACTCTGCCAGAGAATCTCTTTTTACTTTGTTTACACAAATGTCTTTAAACTGGATGTGATTTCCAACTCTGGACTGTCACCAGCAAGCTTTTGTTATCGCCTATCTCAGCATTAGAAGTTTGGCATCTCCCACCATTCTGCTCTCCGGGGATGGCAAACATCAGAATTCATGTGAGCATGTTTATTGTTATTCATAGCACAGTAAAGCAGTATCAAAGAACTGCCTCTGCAAAGGCCCTTTGCATTAACTTAAAAAATGGCAGAAGGAGATTTTGGGAGCAATGACCAAGAAAGCTTGGAGGATACATGCAGGGATATGGGGATTTTTTTGGTCTCCATTCAGGTGAAGATGTGGCCTAAAGAGATGTAAATATCATCAAAGAGGTTTAGCAACACAGATAGAATGTAATGCCTCTGGACAGATGGAAGGATGGACAGACAGACAGACAGACAGTAAGAAAGAACAAAGAAAGGTGAGAGAGTGAACAAGAGAAACAGAGAAAGAAAGAAAAAAAGAAAGAATGAGTGAATGAATAAAGACAGAAAGAAAGAGGACGGAGAAATAATTACAAATATGAAAAGAAGAAAAGAGAAAAAATTAAGGTAGAACAAAGAAAGAAAGAAAGATTAATGAGACAGAAAGTAAAAAGAAAAAGAAAAGGATAATGGAAATGGAAATAAGAAATGCTGGAGAAAGAACAAGACAGATTCAAAAGTGAAAGAGAGAGAAAAATGAGAGAACAAAATAAAAAAGAGCAAAAATAATAGTTCAGTGGCCCCTTATAGTCATGCATGAATACAGCACACAGTGTGAACAATGTGAAATTGTTTCTCAGCATTTAACCTATTCACCAAGTGAAGCAGTGGGCTGCCACCAATGAGGGGTGCCTGGGGATCAGTGTGTGGGTACGGTACCTTGCTCAACGGAACCTCAGTGATGACACTACCATTTGGGATTCAAACCCACAAGCTTCTGATTGCAGGGGCAACTCCCTAACGACTAGGCCACTAGCTGCCCCATTATTAGGTAGAAAGAAAATGTAAAAAGAAAGACAAAACACAGTGGGAGAGACAGGAAAAAATGAGAGCAGAAGAAACAGAGAAGTGAAGAAAGAAAGAAAGAAAGAAAGAAAGAAAGAAAGGGATAATAGGAAAAGAGAACAACGTACTTACAGAAAGAGGGAGAGGGGGGAGGGAGAAGAGGCAGTTTAGAGAAGAGAGCACATGCAGAGAAGACAGAGCAGGCCAAACTCCCCTGTGGAAGCTTTAATGATGAAATAATTCATGAGCAAGTGAACTTTGGGGCGGAAAAACAACCATACCAGAACTCCAGACGTGGGGGAACAGGACAGGGAATAGGAACGAGAACATTAACTGACATAAGGGGATGTGATTAGCACGTTAATGCTAACGTTCACATCCCCTTGGACTAAATACAAAACAGAACGGGGACAGGAACCAATGAGAACACAGGACAATCTAACATGAACTGACAACAGATGACAAGGATGACATGAACACTTGACTATAAATAAACCAGATTACACAGGGGACCCCTAGTGGGCTTACATGGAACAGGAGGGAAACTGGATTAGACATGAGACAGGGAACAGGAGGTAAATACGACCAGAACATGAAACAGGAGGGAAGCTGGAACAGAACATGAAAGGAAACAGAGAACAGGAGGGAACAGGAGGGAACCAGGAACTGTCAGAGAACAGGAAGGAACTAGGAGGGACCAAGGAGGGACCAGGAGGGACTAGAAGGGAACAAGGAGGGAACCAGGTGGGAACCAGAGGCTCACAGGAAACCGGGAGCAAACAGGGACAGGAAACAAGAGCTACTCTGAACCAGGAGACAGGAAACAGGGAATCAGGAAACCGGGGAACAGGAAGTCAGGAAACACGGAAACAGGAAACCTAGAAAACAGGAAACATGATCTGAAATACGGGGGAAAACAAGGAAAATAAGAAAACAAAGGTAAACAGGAAACGTGGACAGGGCTGTACAGGATTAGACATTAACTATTTAGAACTGCACAGGACTGGAACAGGGTTGGACAAGAACAGGGCTGGACAGGACGAGACAGGAACAATGAGGACATCTAGTGGACAAACAGGGGAACAGAATACATGATCATGAGAAACGCAGAACAGAATAAAGGACATGACAGATAAACAGAATACAAGAAACATGGCATGAAATAAAACAAGAACATGGCAAACAGAACAATGCAAAAACACAGTACACCCACGGCCTTCTCCCTCCTCGCCATTATGGCGGAATAAGTCTCTGAAATAATAAATAAAACATAAGCAAAACCAGAACATAAAGATCAGAGACTCAGAGAACTCAGGAACAGACCAGGAAAATAAACTGTAAACCAAAAACTTTATCCAGAAAAGAAAGAAAAGAAACAGAAAAAACCTGAACATGACAAAATCAGGGCCATAAACCAGTCCGAACCGTCACAATATCTTGACATGTCCTGTGCTCATGCAGAGCTCCTTGGACCTTACCGCCAACAATATGAGAAACTCAAAAACGGTTTAAAGTAGCAAATAAAAATAAAGCAAAATTACAGAAACTTCACCCTGACATCCACACAGAATAACACATTCTTCTACAGCTGATGGTACATGACTACTCTCTAAACTGGCTGGGTTCTGATGTACTGCTCTACTAAGCAGCAAGAACCTGATGCAATAAGAGTCCTTGTACTACTTATCTCAGATAAGGAAATCATCTTCAAAACCTCTGAACAATGGCCCTCTTCTCAGTGTTAGCTTACCTAGTGATCTTAAAGGAATTTCTTGGTGAGGGCGAGAACTCACAAGAGGCCTTGTTTGGCTTTTTAGCTCCTCAGTCTGAGGAGGTTCTGATGCCTGGAACTGCAGATCTCTGTTACACATGTGTGTTTTCACTTGCAATCATTATACCAGAGAATACCAAGAACTGCTTCTGTTTTCCCAGCAGGGAGGACAAATGTGACAAAAATCCAAAGATTCACTGGTCCGTTTGAAGCTGCAGAACAGCAGTCAAAGGATCAGTCTTAGATCAACAGATATAATCTTTCTGCATTTCTTGGGTCATTTTAAATTATGTAGACATATATCTAGGTAGAAATCCTGAATAATTAAACCCCATTCAGAGATGCACACTCTCTTTATTAAAGATGCCAACTTTTCAAATAACAGAACTTAAAAAGATGTGGCAAATATAAGTATTCCACCCCAAAAGCTTGTCTGTTCTGGCTGTGTTTGATTGACATGAAGATAGATAGGTAAACTAGAGGGCATTGGGAAAGTACGCGAACACTGGCCTCATCATTATTCAAAGTCCCGGTGTGTATCTGTGTGCCGAGCCGTGCTTGCTCCCTTGTACTTTTGTCGTATCTGGCCCTCATATGCATTCAGAGGGCCACGTGGGACTCCATTAGCATTAGAAAGGCAAGTACAATCACTTTAATTTTTAACAAGACATTTTGAACGAGCCACAAAGACTGATTCCCTGCAACTGACAGAACCCAGGAGAAGGGAGAGGAAAAAAGAAAGAAAGGAATTATTATGCAGGGAATTAGAAGAAAAGCCGGGGTTGATGCCGGTGCTGACATCAATCAAGTGCTGCAAGCGCCGAAGAAAGAGGGAGGAATGCACGGCGTCTATGTTTCTAATAAAAATAACATTAAAGTAAATCCACCATTAATCTTGCATATTGATCAAGGTCAGCGTAAAGGAATTAATCATGAGTTGAACGCAATAGATCAAACAAACATAAATAAATAAACAGCTCAAACAATGTATGAGCTGGGGAAGTCAATTCCTCATTAGTGGGAGAATCTAGACCTGCCTGCTTGCAACGTGCTTTCAGGAGAAAAACTAGACATGAACTAAAGGCTATGATTACTGGAAGTGTTCCCATTATTTTCGTGAAGAAGACTATTTGCATTTTATAGACATGGGAAGAACGAATGTGTCAAGTGAAAAGTGTGAACAGCAAAGGCACCTAAAGGTGGGCAAGAATAAATGAAGGCATTGAGTCCAATATCTTATTGACTCAACAATAAAGTTAAATTTAAACATTTTATTGTACCCCACATATCCCACATCATTGAATAAACACGAACCAATGGATAATTTCAGAAAACCGCTATTTTCTGATTTCTCATTAAGTATGTGTCAACATACAAGAGAATATCTGAGGAATGCGGGCGCACACTACACTTCTCGTAGCTTTAACAATCTACAATACTTTGCCTGCCAAAGCTGTTTTTTTTTGGGAAAGGAGAATTTTCCCCATCTGATCCAGTGTGAAATTATAACATAATTACATTTTAATAAATGCTTGCAATTCAGAAAGCTCTTGCTTTTCACGTTAACACAGGGAGCCAGAAATATTTTATTTGTTTCTGTCGCTGCTCCCTCGTTTTTCCTCCTACCTCAAGGGACATTCCTGCTGACTCATCCACATGTTCAGTGGTACTCTAGACTGGCATGGGCCAAGCCCAGCGGGATCACTGAAGAAGCTTTTGTGAATAGCTGGTCCTCTTCACAAAAGTCCTGAAAGGCCTGCCAAGCTCTACATCTTTCATCAACATGTACCGTGCTGTCTATAGAACAAACTCAACAATGCTCACAGACTCGAAGCTCCATCTGAGCCCAAGCATCTAGGTCGAGTGTTAAAGTGGTGAGACTAATCAGGACTAATTTTCAGGGTGTCGTTCTGTGACACATGACAGGAGCAAGTTGAGTTCAATGACGCAACATCATTTGTGGAATAGAACCCTTCATCCTTCCTAAAGGCTGGATTACAAGGCAGTGTTAGACAACAAGTTGGATGAGACAGGGCTCCTGTAATGTGGCATGGAGTCATGCGGTGGTTACCCCTGACAACTGCCATAATCTTTGGAGATTACCTTTCCCTGGTGATAATTAGTGGGGCAGGTGTCACAAGCAATTACACTAACCAAAGCATTACATCTTGACAGGCCTGCTGCTGTAGTTATCCTTCCCAAAGCCTTACTTACCCCACCCCTCTGCTTATCCATTGCTTTGTGAGAAACTTAATTAAGTTAGCATTCTTCTGGGAGTTTACTAACACTTAGAATTTGAAGTAGTGACTGGCATCTCTACTTCACTGACCACTGAAATGAGGGGTTATTGAAGGGAATACTCTGAAGTTCCTGAATTAAATTTAATCAGGAAGCAGATGCACATTGCCACTGTTTTCTTTCATATATACAAGACCTGAGACACTTGTGAAAGAAATCTGGAGGCTTAAAATGAACCACAAGACACTGCTTTTGTAAAGTAGACATATCATTTCACACTGCTACACTATAGTTGCTTGAATACAACCCCAAATGATGAGTGGCTTTCCTTGCAAAATGGATATTGGGCAACCCTCAAAGCTAAAAACAAGGCATGGAACCCCAGACCTCAGCTTTTACTTTTAATGCCAACTATGGGTTCCCAAAAAAGCAGGTTAAAAACAGACATAGCAGCATTTGTACAGTTATCCCATTTTACTGCATTTTACCTGTTTCACTTCCCTCTTTCTGGACCCCCCACACTTCCTCCAGAAAACTTTCATTTTGTCACCAGTCATGTACAAAGTCAACACCGGTTACAACATTTTGCATTCAGTGACCTCTGGTATCCATTAGAAACCAGATGGTACGAAGGGTGTGCAGCGACACACTAACCTGACCTGAACAAAGCACTGCATGTACAAATATTTTGTGGTCAAGAGGCATGTATAAATTAACATTGCATTACAAAGACTTGGTCATCTCCACTGCTAGTATAGTACCTTATTAAAGAGGCAGAATGATAGATTCACTAAGAACCTTTAGTGAACACCTTTAAGGAAACAAGATAAATAAACAAGATAAAAAAACATTTTAAATTCAAGTTCAAATCAAAATTTCCCTTTTCCTACTTGTTAGTTTATGTCACTGCTCATATTAAGCACAATTTCATATTTATTATTAAGCACAAATTCATCATTTAGAAGGTTTCATCCACCTCTATATGTCATATAAATAAGCCCCAGTGAGTGGGGAAAACTCATGAGTGAAAATGCCCTAACTGATACCTGTTTCACTTGGAAATACTTCATGGTAGAAAAATGCATCACGGTTTCACATTCACTTTGACTTTGAAACTATGCAAGGATTCCATAGCACTTAAAATAAAAATAAAAAAAACCTCACTTGTATTTTTTTAAGTAAATGGCCAGCAGTTTACTTAATGTTTGGCATACTGTTGTTTGCTGTCAAATAGTTTTAAAAAATGTAGAAGATAACTTTAATCTTATCTTCCAGCTACAATTTTTAGAGAAAACGACATGCTTAACAGCATAGATAAAACGTGTTTCATGTCTTGATATGGGGTGCCGTTTAGGAAATATTTCAGACTTTTGTTACACAAACACATTTGAAACACACACACATTCACATGTGAAACTGTCACGCATGCATCCATTCTACTGAAAACTTACACATACACATACAGATAAAAAGGACTCACACACATGAAACGCTCACTCAGATACATGTGAAATGTATTTTCTCACACTCACACTCATATGAAATGCTCATACAGATACAGGTGAACCTGACTCACGCACGTATGAAATGCTTATGTGATTTCATGTGAAATAGATTATTATGTAACAAAAATAAATTCATATAGCATAGTGAGGCTTTTCACATGTTGGTGTGCGTGA
>JBBJLR010000024.1:3785670-3797433 GCA_037577145.1 Brachypetersius gabonensis
TTATCTTTGTCTCATTTTTTACACCACAGACACCTGACATTTTCACAGGGGTGTGTAGACTTTTTATATCCACTTTATGTCTAACTATTAGCGGACATGAAATTATAACTTTAAAAAATTTGAACATATTAGCTAATACAATCTCAGCACAGCATTTAGTCCTTTGGCCTTTGAGACAGTACAGTGGAATGGGGTATTCTAAGACAATAGATGTTAAAAATTAATGTTTGCCAGCTGATCATTGATATTTGTTTTATTGTATAATCAATAAACATTTTAGCAAAATTCCATGCATTGAGGAAGCTAAGAATTTTGGTTCTGATTGTAGTGAATAGCTAATTTTGAGAAAACCTATTTTAGTAATGCAACACCCAGTGTGATTTCAAATGAAAGTGCTATATTTGTGTTAATTGTTGTCATTATTACAAAGGAAATAGACATAATGACATTCTATAGAAAGCAAGCTTTCAGTGAAATATGACACCACATGATTATGCAGAGTTTGGATGGAGCTAAGCGTTCATTAAATGTGGTACGTTTTGGAAAATACAGTTTAACAAGGGTGGAAGTGAAGTGACTAATCACATAGACATGAATATATGTCTGCTGAGTTTTAATGTTTTTTATTAGCACAATTTAAGATAATACATATTTTGAATGTAATTTATAAAACTTCTAATTTATACCAAACTTATCATTTCTGCCTGTAGTTCTTCATCTTAAGCTCCTGAAGAATTGAGGTATTCCTTACCTCAAAACAAACATTTAATACTAACAACTTCTTGGTTTTTTGCCTGATTCTTTGGATTATGGTGTAAAAATATTGGTAAGAGCCTACATAATAATGATCATCAATAACATATTCACATTTAGAAACACTATGTTCACCATGTGCAGCTAGATCTTTCTGACTAGGAGAGCGTAATTGACTCAAAGAACTGATACTTGTTAATATTTTTGCTCAGTTCCTTCAAGAATTAAAAGCCTAATGCATTAACTGATTTTGAGGTAGGGCATAAATAAATACCAATCACAACAGCTGAAATTGTGAAGTCTGAGGCAGAAAACACAGACAAGAGCACATCCACTTGGCAAACTAGGGTTTGATTTTCAGGTGAGAGTGTTATCTCTCACCTGAAAATCTGAAAGTCTGAAGGTCAACCAAGAAAACAAAATGGTCACCAAATGCTATTTAGTACTACAGCTTAAGAATACTTTCATCTATCTTTATGAAACTTAGCATCACATGATTTTAAAGTAGTCCACCAAATTTGGTGCCAATTAATATAGGGGCCACTACAAAATGCAAATAACTGTTTCTCCTAGACAAATAGAGCTATAATTGCTACCTCTTTTAGCTACTCTAAACGAGTCGTATTAAGGATGACTTAACAATTTAAATTTAAATAATAAAATATATTAAAGTAGACTGGGCATTTAGCAGAGCATTAGGCTTAATATTGGTCAAGTAATGTTAATAGCATACATATACAGGCATTCACTGCAAGACAAAAATAATTTGACCACTAGGTGCCGCTATTTATATTGAACAAAGATTTACGGTGTTTACGTTGTTTGAAAGTGCTTTTTGCTATTTCATGCAGTGCACTGTGAATGACTATTCTGAGGAAGATTTTCTGAAGACAGTTTCAAGTTTTAGTTGGTCAAAGTTTTGAATATGCCCAGTGTGAACTAGTCGCTGGATATTCATTATATCATCTTAAGATGGGTATAGAAAGAATCTGTATGAGTATTGCATACAACAGCTCCAGCACATGAATCAGTCAGTGCAAGCTGGTTTATTAAGACCTAAATATCTATCAGTGATTGTTTGAATGTGGAATCATCCGCTGGAATCATTGGCTAAGTGGTTCAGTTTTAAGGTGCTCATCTGCCAAGCAGAAGGTTCGCAGATCAGAATCAGAATCAGAAAACTTTATTTATCTTGGAGGAAATTGCTTATGTGGTGACTGCCACAACACACAGGACACAGAGAGATACCAAAATAATATAAAATAAATTGCAAGATAAATACAATAATAAAATCAAACAAGTCTAATATAAGTCTAAATAAAATAAAATCTAAATAAAGTATAGTCTAAACAAAAATCTGTAGAAAGAAATCAACCACAATCTGAATATTAAGCAGTAATATTGCACATATAGACTATTGCACAAGATATTGCAGTTAATTGAGTGATTTAGAACCTAGTAGAGGACAGCACATAATCTTTTAGCACCTGGTAAGAACATTGCACAGTATTGCATATAGACTGTTGCACATCACAGTAATAATAATGCACATAATCTTTCACACAATTATAGTTTTTTAAACCCATAATAAATATACAGAAAGGAGCAGCGGGCTATTGTACATATTATTGTGTGGGTGCATGACTGAGGAAGGAGTTGTAGAGTCTGATGGTGGTGGGAAGGATTTTCTGTGGCGTTCAATGGAGCACATTAAGCTGGTCAGTCTGTGGCTAAAAGTACTTCTCAGATCATTAACCACACTGTGGTAGACTGAAGTCTGGACAATGTTCTTCTTTCAACCACAGTTTCCATGCTATCCAGTTCTTCACCCACCACCGAGCCAGCTTTCCTGATCAGTTTGTTAAGTCTCTTCATGTCTGGCACTTTCATGCTACCTCCCTAACCAGAGATGTTCGCAAGTCATTTTTACCAAGTCTTTGTGTTCGAGTCCAAGTCAATTCTCAAGTCTTTGAGTGGCAATGTCACGTCAAGTCTTTAGTCCCAAGTCCAAGTCTATAGGGTGCTGTTTGTAAAAACATCTGTAATTTTTTCATAATTTAGTGCAATTTTCACAAATTTATCACACATTGTGTTTACAAAAATAGTCTTATGTTTTGGTACATTTTCTTGCTGCATAAATGTTAAATGTTAAATTGAAATGTTAAATTAAAATCTAAATGTTAAACCTTAAATATAAATGTTAAATATATATCTAAATGTTAAATCTTAAATATAAATGTTAAATCCATATTTAAATGTTAAATCTATATCTCAATGTAAAATATATATCTAAATGTTAAATATTAAATCTAAATGTTGCGCTCTAAATGTGGGATGTAGCATTCTTACAAACGGTGACTCTAAATGGTGCCATTTGTAAAAAAAAAAAAGCTTAACAAACTTAGAGGTGTCTTTTCATAATTTAGTGCAATTTTCACACAAGTGTGACACATTTAGAACTGAATGTGAACAATCTCCACATCCACCCCACTATTGGACAGGGGAGTGACAGGAGATCGTGATCTTCGCAAGTCCACTACCACTTCTTTGGTCTTTTGGATGTGGAGCTGCAGTTGATTCAGCTCACACCAGTCCACAAAACTGTCCACAGCCGTTCTTGTATTCCAATTTGTCCCAACCCTTGAGACATCTGACTATTGCTGAGTCATCTGAGAGTCATCTCTGTGTTGTACTGGAAGTCAGATATTTACAGGGTGAAGAGGAACGGTGACAGAACAGTTCCCTGAGGAGCTCCAGTGCTACACAACACAGTGTCAGCCTTACATCTCTGTAGTCGCATGTACTGTGGCATATTAGTCAGGTAATCCAAAATCCATGCAACTAGGGGGGCATGAACTTGCATAGCAGGCAGTTTGCTCTCCAGCAAACTGCCTGAATGGTGTTGATGGCACTGAAGAAGTCGAAAAATGTAATCCTTAGGGATGTACTTGGCCTGTCAAGATGGCTATAGGCACTGTGTAACAGGTAGATGATGGCATCATCCACTCCAAGGTGAGTGTTATCTCTCACTTGAAAATCTAAAGTAGTCCACCAAAATTTTAAAGTAGTCCACCAAATTTTGTGCCAGTTAATCTACAGGGGCCACTATAAACCAATTAAGCTATATTTGCTGCCTCTTTTAGCTACACTAAGGATTAGTTGAGGATGACTAAGGATAATTATTAAGGATGACTTAATAATTAAAATAATAAAATCAATTAAAGTAAACTGGGCACTTAGCAGGCTTAATATTGGTCAAATAATGTTAATAGCATAAACATTTATTAAGAGTGACTTCTAAGAACAGAAGGGCAGGGTAACGGGGGCAACAGCTAATTAAAACTAGGTCATTTTTAAATTAATTAGAAATTAAGACAATTTTGAACAAATCTGTATCTATTGTTATTTTGGTGAGATACAAACAAAAGACTATAGTACATATGTGTACATAATGTGAACTTGATAATCCACACCACCCCTCCACACACGCCACCCACCCTTCACTTCTCCATGTACAGCCAGGTGCTTTCCTCTGGCCCCTGGCCGAATGACAGAAACAGCCAAGAGAGAAACTGATGGCTGATGGATTTTTGTATTCTCGCCTAGGTTTTCATTCTTTCTAATTTCCTGTTCAGCTTTTACATGGTGTCAGAGCAGTGGTTGGGTGTCAGGCTTGGCTCCTTACATGGCCTCGTTCAGTGCTTTGCCTTTATCTGGCAGGAGTGGAGACAAGAATCCTACTGTCTGGAAGGTGACTGTGGGGGGTTTGGGGGTGGGCAACTCAGCTGAAGCAAATCAGTCTGCAGGCGTAAATACACAGAAGGTGATACATGGCTTTTCTTGGGGGGCTCTATGGAGGGATTAGCATGCTTACATGTAAAACAACACTGACCTTATCCTTAAGATTACTGAGGAGAAGCCTTTTAAATCAAGGGTGTTAAACCCTGATTCCGCTCAAGGGGAACGACACACAAAAAGCGATTCCTAAGGACCAGTTCATGTAGCTTCTCCTTGAAGTGCAGATGCTGATGTCTACAGTGTAGACATCAGCCTCTGCACTTTCTTTAATCCTTTTTAAAAACAGAGAGCACTGGTATCACCAAAAGCTACTTGTAAAAGCGTAAATGTGTCTGGCCAATGTGTCTGTGTTACTAGAAAAGGAAAAAGCTGTGGACAGAGCTACGGTACTAGGATTACTACTTATTTGAGATTATTCATTAGTCTCATTGGGCCTCCACGGCACTCCATCATCTCACTGCATTTTTTTTAAATGTCAGATAGTTTCAGTTGATTAGCATCTTTTCCCATTTAGCTTCAAAGGCCTTTGGGAAAGCATAGTAGTATTCTGAGGTTAGTCAATGCTGATGTCTGAAGTGACTGGTATTTTTGCTATTTAAAAACTGTGCAGGGAACAACACATTTCTATCATTAAAATGCATTTAAGTTTTTGACAGCAATGTATTTATGTATATTTTACCATATACCTTCTTTCTATGTTTGCTCATGAATTTCTACAGAACATCCTTGCATTTTAGTATTTACTTAGTGTAAACACACGATTACTGTACATTACCTATAATGGTAAAATACAGTACTAGGTACAAATGTCCCTATCATCAGGAGACTGATGGTACACTTCCCCATCATATGTATCATAGTGCTGCTAGTACAGGCATTTATTAGCTTGTACTACAGCACAGAATCAGCAGTTCCTCATTCTTCTCCAATAATGTTAATCTGTCCAATGATATAATGATATGTTAGCAGTGATGCAGTGGCTAGTTCTACTTGGAGGAAACACATGCATCCCTTTACCCCACATGGGTTTGATGTATTGTGTGATTAGGGAAGTCTGTGCTAGCTGGTGGAATTGTACATGAATAAAGTAAGAAGAGATTTAGATGAAATCCCAGTTAGGTTTGTATAGGATAGTTGAAATCTAATGGTCAGACTTGCCTCTATGTTGGGATCTTGCACATTAATCCTGTCCTGTTTTTCAAAAGTGCTGTACTGGATAATTTGTCCAGTAAACATAAAAAAATCCATTAAACATACTTCCTGATCAAAATTAATAATGTCATTTTCATTATTGGATACAAAATAACACAAATCCCACAAGCAAGATGTTACTTAAGGGGCTGAAATGTTCAGAAACATGCCTATGTAGAAACTCTAGTTTTTCAAACATCTTTAAACTTCAGTGAAAAGCCATCCTTTTTTTAATCTGCTCAATCCATTCAACAAAGATGTGCTTCCACGTCTCAGTATGTCTGACCCTCTAGGCCATTCTTTCCAGAAAATGTTTCCCAAGATCCTAGAAGAATTGCAATGAGTGTCAATGTTTTCAATTTACTAAAATATCACCAAAACCCAAAACAAATGCTGTGGCGACAACCACAAGTGACAGAGTTTTTAGGGCTACGTTCCTATGTTCCCAGAGTTGCATAATTCTTTCCCCCATCTCTTCTCTACTGTGTCTTCTTCTTTTCAAGGAGAGATGATGGGTAGACATTACAATTCCTTTTGTCAACCTCCCAGCATTGGCCAGATGAGTGAGTACTGCAGGGCCATCATGTGTGGAATGTGGAAGGTCTGTTGCAGGCCTCCGTAACATCAGCTGGTTTTATTTATGTATAAAAGATGCAGGAACCATTACTGAAGGTCATGTGCTGTCATGTCTGCCCATCTCTGAGCTCTTCTAATGTTTTTTTTTTTCTTTTGAAGGTTTTTTTCTTTCTGTCTAGATCTGTATGATACAAACAATAATGTGTCTATAATGTAGGAATGCTATTTTGAGGTGTGTTCTCTAAAAATGGCCAATGTACCTTTCCAGTTGTGGAACTAAATGATGATGTCATTAAGATGAGTCCTCTTTGGGACAAGAAAACTAAAAGAAAATAGACAAAGGTAAACCTCATCCCTCATAGCTAAATACAGCACAATCATACAGCTTAAAGCTTAGATATTGTACATTTTTATAGATTATAGATAAAATTGTCATCAAGTGTCAGAAACCACTTGAGCAATATATGCCAAATAGCTATAGTGCAGAACTGAAAAGGAAACACTCGGCAACCACCAAGTCTCGGCTGATCAACTAATTGCCATTACTTTTAGAGCTAGGCCTTTATTTTCAGTCATAAGTGACAAACCACCTCAGCATGCATGCTAATTTCTGCTAGATTCTGCTTACATCTCTATGAGATTTCAAGTAGCATATTAGCACTAAGTTCACGGTGGTGTACATAAGCATTTGTTGGCTACCTGTTGTAGTTTTATAGTGACTCCTTCGATAGAGAACCTAGGTATAAATCTGCTATTCCTTGATCCTGCTTTCAATATTTCCTGGTAGGTAATCTGACACATAAGACCTACAGTTAAGCTCCTGAAACTTGGGAGTGTTTATCTGGCTGTATCTACTCAACAAAAAAAAAAAATTGAATGAACAGTTTTGCATTGCATGTTTCAATGTTATAGACTTTTTGTTTCCAACCATACATAAAAATGAACAGAAAATCCATGCAGAATTAAAATGTGCCAAGAATTATACTATTAAATCAAGATTACATTTTTAGTTCCCAGAAATCGTTAAACCCTCCCTCTAGGCCTAGAAGGTCTTAAAGGCAACAATAAATTCAATTCCGTGGCACCACTAAGGTACACATGAGCAAGGTAATGACCCTACACACTGCTCCCCAGGCATCCACTGCCTCTCTTGGTGAATGGGTTAAATGCAGAAAGAATTTCACATTCTTTACACCGTGTGATGTAGCGTGTTCATGAGTGACTGTAAGGGCCCACTTATCTTATTTTGTAATCCATATACATGGAAAAGGCATGGTATTCCCCTAGAAATCCCAGTGCAGCATGCAACAGATACAGCGTGCAGAGATGTTTGTTCTGTTGCTGACTGAGAGGCTTAGCCCTTGTGAAACATTTACAAATTGACACAATCTGGACTGAATGTAAAATAAACTGAAGTGTGGTGCCATTACAAACAACCCACAGAAAGACCAGCTCACAAAGAAGACACTGCAATTAGGTGCCCTATTCTAACAGAAAGGCATTGCTGTGCTATTTTAATAAGCCTCTGTGCTGGCAAGGAGTTTCAAATGTTCCTCTGTGCTCCAAACATTGTAGCTCATGAGGAAAACATATTTTCTAAACACATTTGGGGCATTTCAAGGTGTAAAACCATGAGGTTTTATTTCATGACCTCAACATGTTAACCTTGAACCCCCCACCCCTCAAATTATGAATGGTTATTTGATTACAGCATTCACAGTGTGCTCTGTGGACGCCTTAGTGAACCAGAGGACACTCCGCCTTCACTGGCCTCAATCAATCACTCTTCTTGTTCTTGCATAAAAAACTGGCAGCTACACTTCTAAGGATTTTTGTCCAGCATGATGTCATCTCTTGGCATTAACTGGTGATATTAGATTACATTTGAATTATGCTAGGGCAACTTTCTTTTCAAGTCCATTCAATTCAATTCCATTCTGTTCCATTCTGACTGGAGACATGGGTCTTCAAGTGATCTGGAAGTCAGTGTCAAGTTAGCTCTACAGTTCAAGGGAATCGCATTGTGTGGTTCTCCTCTTGGGCCTCAACCAAACATATAGCAGTCACAACAAGTTGGAATGCTTGTGTTACTAAGACTTTTAGTATGCACAGGCGTCCTCGGGTTCCGTCATATATCTGCTGGCCACCCACCCATCCATCCACCCACTCACTCACCCATCTACTCACTCACTCACTCAATCATCAACCCTCTTACTCATCCACTCACTCATTCACCTACTAACTCACCCACTGAACCATTCAACCACTCACTCACTCACTCACGCACATATGCACATATAAAGGCTCACATCTACACGCGCCCATACACACCCATATATGCACACTTATGTACACACACACACGTATATGCATAGGCATACTTAGGACAATCAGAGGCACACTTTTACACAACCACTAACACAGGCACTCGCACGTTCATGCATACGCACACATACACACACGCACACAATTACAGGCATAGACACCCAGGTTTCTGTGTGCTATTATAGCACTGACAGTACGAGTGTATCATGTTTCTGTGTTGCCGTTGCTTTGTATTCAGTTTTGTGTTTGTGTGGCTGGTTCTTGTTTTACAGAGGTAAACTTTGGAGTGATTAGCCAGCAACAGCAGTCTTCATTTGGACCTTCAACCTCCTCAACTTTTTTTTTTTTTTAATTTTCTCTTTCTCTCCTTTTTATTTCTTTTTTTATCTTCCCCATCTCTGTATTTTCTGCACCCCTGTCTGATTTGGCTTAATTTAAATCAAATAATTGAAATAAATAAATAAAAAATTCAGATAATCAAGCCCCACTTGGCAAACGTGTCTGGCACACCAAGGCACATGTTACGTCTCCCCACTCTTTCCCAAATAATGCAGGCAGACAGTCAGGCTTCCATTTTTGTGATTTGACTTATATTAATCACTGGAACATAAGTGGCATGAGGGCCAAACACAGAACTTTAAACAAAAGGTACTGAATACACAAACTCCAGCTCTTGTATAATGGTGGACCGACAACCTTGGTCCACCTAAACTGAACTCATATTCACTACCCCAATCACCAATCACCAAACACAAGTGCTTACCCCCAAACTAAACACAGGTGTTTCCCCTGAACGCCAAAACCCCAAACACATAAACAGAAATAAGGACGACCCCTACCGGTCGTCCAGCACATAACCCCCCTGACCCTTACATAACTGCTTCATAATCTGTTTGCTAAGATGCCAGACAGATGCCAGAAAAAGCACTTTAGTTTGAACAGATGAGAAAGGGAACCCGAGGTGAGAAAGTGTAGTTAAAATATAAAACAAAGCATCAGGCATCAGGCAACAAGAACATTATAAAGTTATTAACTTGTGCATTGTAAATTGTGCTGAATGAGCAAGATTAGACTACTTAGAAAGAATGCATAGTTTATGTTCGCTGCAGCTTCGTATTTATGATATAGTATGTAACATACCATTTAAATATGTATACATATTTAAATCTGGAATGTGAAAAGCACAGAAGAGCTAGTGTTACACTAATTTCTGGAAAAAAAAAAAGGTTAACAAAAATGCATCAGAGTGACCCCACTGACCCATGTCAACCACTGAAATGGTCCACAATGGACATATGAGCATTACAACTGGACCATGGAGTGGACTGCTGTGATTAATCAAATTTTCTTTTTCATCATGTGCATCTCTTGCGTAGAGCTTATCTATACATGGTGCGCTGGGAGAAGAAGGAAAGCCAACTGAAGCATTGTGATGCTTTGGACAATGCTCTGTAGTGAAACCTGTGGCTGTTACTTCGGCATGTACCGCCTACCTAAACATTACTACACACATACAAAATGAAGATATAAGTGTACTCAAAATTAACATATGCCTGTTTAATTGTAAGGCACAAAAGATAGGTTGGAAAATGGTAATGCAGAAGTGAATTTTGAGTATCTATGGTAAATACTCAAAATTCACCACCATAATAAGTGGAAAAAATAGAAAACAATAATATACACATTGTTTATAGCTAGGGTATGGGGCTATTATTGCTCATTCATACATGTGATTGATACAGATGCTGATTTGAACAATTTGACAAGGTTTCTAAAAGTAAAATGACAATTCATGTTGTGCATTCATAAAAAGACAGTAATTTTAAAGTGATTTTACAACAGGCAAGAACATAATCGGAATCTGTATGTTGTAGTGAGCACTCACTTCGCTCAGATTTAACCTCGCAAGCTGTATGAGAGGAAAAGTCACTCTCATAGGAATGTGACAGAGAGCTCCACCAGATGTTTATGAACCATAATTATGAAATATAGCACTAATGTTGTCACGTTTTGAAACCCTTTCAGTCTCTCCCTTTCTTTCTCTCTCTCTCTCTCACACACACACACACACACACATACATACGTACACACACACACACACACACACACACACACACACACACACACACACACACACACACACACATATACACACACACACATTCAGTGAAAGTGACTGTAATAACATCCAGATGAGTATTTCTTCCTTTGGACTTGTACATTGGAATGTGGAGAGGTTCCAAGTTTCATAAATTTTAAAAATGCAGTAATGTCACACGTCTTCTTTCTCTCCAGTTTTTCTTGCCTCCTGTGAAGAACCTCTAAAATCAGTTGATGATGTATATCTAACAGCACATAACTTAGTGAGGACACACAATATGCTGTAGACGTGTAATCAGACACATGGGATTAATCACTAAATCTGCCTAAATTCAAGACTTCCCCTTTCCATTTGATGTGCTAAGTGAGAATGATGTAGACATATACTGATTAATCACATGGTTTTCATCGTTATACGCAAAATTAAATAATTAATTCAAAAATATTGTATTGCACATGGTTATTTTTAAAATACGGCAATATAAACAAACTTGCACACTTTAAACAAATCAGGATCTTTTGAAAAGCAGTGTTCTCTTTAAACACTGTTACACAGCTGCAGTTCAAATATTTCTATACATCTCAATTTAAACATTAATGTAACCAAATCAAATATAAAACCAAAGCTATTTCCCCTTTGCAGGGCATTCACGATTTTCTAGCTTGTTATAGTCTAAAGCATGGGAGATGGAACCATTACAGCAGCTGTAAAGGGTGACCAATTCCATATTAAAGTCTATTTATCTGAATGCAGTGTCGTTAAAGTCCCTGTTGGTGTTATGGTCAGCACTGTAGCTCTTGGTTGTCCCATTGTCCATATTATATGGCCTGATCCCATGATACAGTGAGCCTCGAAATGATTCATAACCCAGGCAAATTTTCACTTAAAGTTGATTTTATTCAACCAGCAAGTCAATAATAATCGATCGAAAAGCCTTTATTAGCTATTACAGCAATCAAACGCTTCCTATAATTGCATACCAGCTTTTTGCAAGTCTCCACGGGTATTTTTGCCCATTC
>JBBJLR010000024.1:3797533-3813512 GCA_037577145.1 Brachypetersius gabonensis
TGTTCACTGCTTAACTTTACTTGTTTCCTTAAGTGAAAGGAAAGGTTTGGTGAAAGGTTTTCAGCCCTCTATACATGCTAATTCCTTCATACAGCCCTGGGGGCTAAGGCTAAGCCCCCATCTTGTCTTTCCGTCCTAATGACGTCCCTGTTTCACAGTAGGTATACATCCGCACTATAATATCAAGGTGAAAGTCACCATAGCTTGCGTAGTATAGACACAGCTCCCAATTGGCCAGCTAATTAGGGAACTAGCCAGCTTCGTAATTCAGTTAAATGGATTGGAAGTGTTCCTCAAACATTAAATTACATTATTGAGGCAAAACCCTGAAAGGAGCATATCAACAGTTAGAACCATCAAGTTGTGTTGGAGTTTGATACTCCTGGTTTAGAAAAAGGCAGTGTGGGCTGCATACTTCCTGCCCCATATGCTATTCACCTCATGATGATGTCATCACTCCTCTTGTTTAGCTCTTATACATAATTTTCTTTATATAAAAAACATTAAATGTTTGGCCTTACTTGTGTATTAACCTGGTAACCTGGTTAAAAGCAGCTATTGATTTTAGCATAGCTTTACGGTTAGGAAAAACAGACTACTGATGCCTACATAAGCTCTGGATAAATTTACTGCTAAATGCTGTAAACGCAAAAGCAAACATCATGCACATGTCCCCTTTCATTGCTGTGACAGCCCCTACTCTTCTGCTAAGCTGAAGTTTTACACAGCTGACCTATCTGTTATAGTGCACCCCATCCCTTGTTTCTTAAGGCTCACCCACCTAGTGCTAAGCCAATGTAACTATACGGTGCCTGATTTGGTGGCGGTGAATTAAATTAAATGTTTTGCCTTTTCCCAAAGCAATATTTGCCCCCACATCTGTCTGTCATTGCAGTCCTCTATTGCTAATTGCTCAATTATATTTTTACTTCCTCATCTATCATTCACTGTCTACATTAGAAAGATGTTAGCGAGAGAGAATGAGATTGAGATACAAAGACATTAAGAGCGTGAGAGAAAAAAAGGCTGATAGTGTGTATGCATGTATGTGTGTGTGTGTGTGTGTGTGTGTGTGTGTGTGAGAAAGAGAGAGGGAGAGAGAGTGAATGAGATAAAATGTATGGGGGAGGTGGCAAGACTCATACCTGATACTTACACTATTCCATTAGCTAATGGATACCCTCAAATATACCTCCACTCGATCGCAACTGGAACAGTGGGGTGTCTAGGTGTCTGTGTTGATGTAGGGCCATGGTGAAACAAGCAGGGAAAACAAAAAGAAGTAACTGTGAAAATGGAATAATATCAGAAATATGTATGTAAGTAATATACATCAGTAATATTCACATATTCATACATGTATTAATATTTAATGAAAATTATCTTCGATTTAGGAAATGATCAGTACCTTTATAACGACCCAACTAAGATGCTATACATGTGTGGCACCTCTCAATGTAGCTGACTACGCCACCCCTTGCAATTTACTAACCACTACACATACTGCAGTAAAGGGACTAAGATAAAAAAAGGCATACAACACATTTTTCTAAAAACCTATCAAAAGCAGTCTTTATTAATACATCAATACATGTAAAAAAACAGTAAACAGTATACACTTCTGTTCAATACCCTGTGCAAACCTCACATGCCCAGGTATTTTAGGTGATAAGAACACAACACCCTGCACAGCACTACAAAACTTTCAATCGTTAACGCAAAAAAAGGAAAACACTAGAAACTCAGCTCTCTAGTGTAGTCCCCCTCAAGCCGTTAGTCTACCTGGCACCGGGAAACCCTGGGTTGATACAACTCTAGGGGGCTAAAAAGAAGAAGTAAAAAGGAAGAAAAAATAAAGAAAAATAAATCCACTTTAGCCTGCATGCGTACAACACTTTCACCTACATTGTAACAATACACCACATCTAAAGCACGAAGGCTAGAAGAAAAGAACAAACAAACGAACACAGAAAAAAAGACTAAATCACTGAGCAGCACCACATTCACACCGTACAGAGAATAGCAACTAACCATGCACAAAGCCAGATGGACCTGTAAAGTGAGTAGTCAAGTATTACCCCATTTAGCCCCAAGCTTTATGGCTACTAGGCAGCTAGTAGTACTATTTCTGCATAAAAATTGCCCAGCAGAAGCGGTGAGCAACCAAATACATTTTTTATTTACCTTATACTTGAGCACACAAGGCAGCACCCTGAATAAAGTAGTTTTTACTCTTACCAGATAGGCTATAAACAATAAGGTAGCCTACGCAAACACATGCACAAGTTATCACAGAATGCAATACTATGGTTTAGTATTGAACGCACAAACAAACCGCTTACTAAACCCCAACACGACATCAATATTGGTACAGATTTATTAAACACATACCTATTCAAGATTAACAGCATCTGCCAGAAGTTAAGCTTGTAGGTACACCAGTTGCAGCCTGGTCCTAGTTGCCAGCACCTGTACTGGTTGCACGCAGAATTCTAGCAGCTCTAACAGCACCAGCTTCACATTCTCTATCCAAACAAATGCACGTTAAGCCCACTCCTTACGAATTAAAACACTCTACTAAAAGAAAGAGCCCAGGACATACCTAAAAGCAAAACAGACCACCCAACGCTGCTACCATGTTGACAGTGCTCACCCACTGTGTGATAGCCTACTGCTACAAAGACCCCAAGTGCCCTTATATGGTCCTGACTATGTGGATTTAAGTGGCCTAATCACCGCCTCATCGAAACTCCAATTAATCATGTGGTGCTACCACACACTGAGCAAAAGAGAGAGGAAAAAAAGAAAAGGAACGCAAGAGATGGCAAAAAGTGACTGTCATTCTAAAACCTCTAACCCAATTTGACCCACAGGTTACACATGCTATACACACACGCACTCATTCAGACACACACACATATATATATTAGTGGTGGGCTGTTATCGGCATTAACGTGCTGCATTAACGTGAGACTCTTATCGGGCGATAAAAAAAATATCGGCGTTAATCTATTCACAAGTTGGGTTGGGAGCTGGGTCTATACTATGCAAATTATTATGACTTTCACCTTGATATTTTAGCGCAGATGTATACGTAGCTGAATTGCACAGTAGGGGGCGAGTGAAACAGGGATGTCACTAGGATGGAAAGACAAGGGGGGCTTAGCCCCCAGGGTTGTGGGAAGAAATTAGCATGTATAGAGGGCTGAAAACTTTTCACCAAACCTTTCCTTTCACTTAAGGAAACAAGTAAAGTATGTTTTGTACAAGTTCTGTTGAACTGAGTACAAATGGCGCTACCAGAGAAATATTACTAAATGGGCTCTGGTTGCTACTCGCTAACAAGCAGCGCCGCGTCGTTTTTGCCTGAAGCCCGCCTGCTACCTACAGCAGCTTCAACAGCCAGTACAGCATTTTAATTCAATAATGATAGCTAGACTTATTATTTAAAATTTCAATTCTTAGTCTTGTTTCTGTTTGTAAAGTGTGTATCTGAGCTCAGTGATATCTTGTATGAAATGTTTGGATATATAATTTAAAAATAGTACAATGACTATATTTAGGGTGGCTTGGGATCATTTTTGGGGGAGGGGCTTCAGACCTTCGGCAGAATTCAAATGAGCCATTTTACTCTAGATTAATCTAGATTAATTCCAAGATTACAGTGCGATTACTCTAGATTAAAACAATTAATCTATTCCCACCCCTAATATATATTTGCATTTTGTTATATTACAGCCTTATTCCAAAATGGATTAAACAAATTTTTTCCCTCAGAATTCTACACGTAATACCCCATGAGATTTTTGCAAATGTATTAAAAATAAACAAATTGAGAAAGCACATGTACATAAGTGCCTTTGCCATGAAGCTCAAAATTGAGCTCAGGTGCATCCTGTTTCCCCTGATCATCCTTGGGATGGTTCTAGAGCTTAATTCGAGTCCACCTGTGGTAAATTCAGTTGTTTGGACATGATTTGGAAAGGCGCACACCTGTCTATATAAGGTCCCACAGTTGACAGTTCATGTCAGAGCACAAACCATGAAGTCAAAGGACTTGCCTGTAGACCTCCGAGACAGAACTGTCTCACGGCACAAATCTGGGGAAGGTTACAGAAAAAATTTCTGCTGCTTTAAAGGTCCCAATGAGCACAGTGGTCTCCATCACCCGTAAGTGGAAGAAGTTCGAAACCACCAGGACTCTGCCTAGAGCTGGCCGGCCATCTAAACTGAGCGATCGGGGGAGAAGGGCCTTAGGGAGGTGACCAAGAACTCGATAGTCACTTTGTCAGAGCTCCAGAGATCCTCTGGGGAGAGAGGAGAACCTTTCCGAAGGACAGCCATCTCTGCAGCAATCTGCTTAGTAAAAGGCACATGGCCTGCCTGGAGTTTGCCAAAAGGCACCTGAAGGACTCTCAGACCATGAGAAACAAAATTCTCTGGTCTGAAGAGACAAAGATTGAACTCTTTGGTGTGATTGCCAGGCGTCACGTTTGGAGGAATCCAGGCATTGCTCATCACCAGGCCAATGCCATCCCTACAGTGAAGCATGGTGGTGGCAGCATCATGCTGTGGGGATGTTTTTCAGCGGCAGGAACTGGGAGACTAGTCAGGATAAAGGGAAAGATGACTGCAGCAATGTACAGAGACATCCTGGATGAAAACCTGCTCCAGAGCACTCTTGACCTCAGACTGGGGCGACGGTTCATCTTTCAGCAGGACAATGACCCTAAGCACACAGACAAGATATCAAAGGAGTGGCTTCAGGACAACTCTGTGAATGTCCTTGAATGGCCCAGCTAGAGCACAGACTTGAATCCAATTCAACATCTCTGGAGAGATCTGAAAATGGCTGTGCACCAACTGATGGGGCTTGAGCTTGAGAGGAGTGGGTGGAAACTAGCCAAGGATAGGTGAGCCAAGTTTGTGGCAAGTTTTCAAAAAGACTTGAGGCTGTAATTGCTGCCAAAGGTGCATTGACAAAGTATTGAGCAAAGGCTGTGAATACTTATGTAACTGTGATTTCTCATTTTTTTTTATTTTTAATAAATTTGTAAAAATCTCAAGTAAACTTGTTTCATGTTGTCATTATGGGGTGTTCAAAAATTCAGAGGAAAAAAATTAAATAAGGTGTAAAAATAAAAATTTTGGAATAAGGTAACATAGCATATATGATGAAAATGAGACCAAAATAAGATTGTATTATATGAACTGTTTTCCCTCAACATACAATTATTTTTCGTAAAACGTAATGAGCGAATATCCTGATTAGCAAATAACACCCCTTGTAAAAGACACATCTTGTTGTTTCAACCTAAGAAAGTTTGTGCTGCCCTTAATGGCTTTTCAGCAACTTAGTCCATTAATGTAGCGTGCATACTTTTATATTGCTTGTTTGACTTGGGACACTTTGGGCCCTGCATGGATTTGTCAAGGCCCATCAGCAGCTCCTGATTGAACAAAATGAAGCACTAATTAGCTGAGGCAGGTCTTGGATGATAACTGTAAATACTGTGCTTCACTTTTACTCTATTGGTCCAATGTTTTTATGATGAATAAATGTTTACTGACCAATTCTTATTACTTATCCAAGACTTCTGTACAATTCTGTGTACATATAGTACACAAGCACCTATTAAATTAGCTTGTAAGATTTTCAGTAGGGTCTTCCCTAAATCTTATGACCCACATTGCTGTAATCTTATAATGCTTTGGAAGACTGAAAATACTTTGAGGTCAGCAAAAAGCAAATTCTACCATCTAATCAAGTTACAGTGCTTAAGATTAAATATGCACAATGAAAAAGAGGATCTCTCTGTTCATGATCATAAATGTAAATGATGAAACAATGCACTAAGTGGCTCACAATTCATACTGGAGCACCCTCATTTATATGTTAGAGAATCACATTGGGCATGTGGTCTGAGTCATTAGTATGTAATATATTATTATCTTTATTACTTGTGGAGGTTGGGGTGAGTTGACGAGGCAGTTAATTTCTGATGCTAATGCATAATGACTAACCTATATAATTCTCCCTAGTAAATTTAGCAATCTCTAATTTTTACTACACATGTACAATGAATACAGTTACAACCTACACTACATGCTAACATGATACAGGGGAAGTCTGTAGTTTCATATAGTCCCTGCCCCTGATGAGATAACCTGATAAGTCTAGTTATATATGCTATGGTGGCGAAAAGTTAATAATCTGTAGGACATGAAGGTATAGTAGTCTTGTAATTGTGTACATACACAAAAATAAACATGACCTCTTCCAAATAAAAACGTTGATAAACCAGTCAACACTTTAGCTTCAGTAGATAAAATACAGAGTTACTGCCTTCAAATTAAATCTTTGAAGTGGTGTAATGTAATTAATATGTTGCATCACACACTCACACCTCAAAATGATATAATTTAATCATTGATACACCTAAAACATATAGTTAAAGACAATGTTATTCAATAATAGAGTTTGAGAGGTTTTCAAGCTAGTTTGTATTGCTTGTGTTACAGTACACAGGATGTTAAAACAGCACAGATGAATTTAGGTTGGGTTTTACAGTACCATAGCTCAATGCTTACCAAGTTTTCTCTTGACAAATATTCTTATTATGAGATAACTTGTGTTAACAAATTTTCACTACATGTATAAAGTTTCCACATCTTTCCGCATCTTTATATTGCTTTAAAATATTATTATTTTTAAATATTGTAAATTTACCCTTATAAGAATCTACCATTCTTATATAGCACATTGCTATTCTTAATAAGGTTATTTAACTTCTTGAAAAATGAGGAAAAACACAGAATGAATGGCCACAGACAGGAAGAAATTTTAATTAAATATTGTGAAAGTTACTTTACAGTTCAAATTTAATTAGAAAATGATGATCTTTACAGTAGCTTTCATGTTTACATTATTTCACTCCCCAGCAATATATCACCACTCACATAGTTGTCCAGTCTAAGACAAATAATAGAAATAAACAGGGTCAAGAGTCAAATAGTGCTTCCTGCTACTTAAGACTTTGTGGATTGTGTGTGCATGGATGAGGTATCCATATCAACATTGAATGATCAATGCGATTAATTACTATAAAAATAATACTTTTTGAAAATAAAAATGTTGTTAGTTGACTGCAAAAGTTTGTTTAAAATGGAAGGATTCTGCATGAAGTTAAAATAGCTGGGAAATTATTAAGCAACATGTTTGATTTTTGTGGATTTTTATGGTTTCACATCATCAGAAATATTTTAGAGCCTTACAAGCTACTCAGTATAATGGACAGCAAAGCACTGGTGGTTAATCCTACACATTTATGTGACTCTGCATGTATTAAGGCATTGAAACTGCTGGTGGCCATGAGAAAAAAGTTGTGGGAACATTTAATATTGTGGACATTGAGGATTTAGAAGCAGAAAATCCTGCATTAAAAATGCATACCACAGTATCTCTGAGATGCCTAAAAAAATTGTCCATACCCATACATATGCATTTAAATTCAGGGCCACTGAACTGAAGTACATGTCTTTCACAAATTCGGCACACAATAAAAAAATCGAACAGAAAATGGTAAGAGGACATTTCATGAACTTACAACTGGTACAAAAATAAACCATTGGCCTCTTGTAGATGGGAATAGCAATAGCAATAGACTCAAAGTGTGACTTAAATACACAAAATTTATAACAAAAATCACATTTATGGACAAACAAAAATAATATAGATTACCATATTACAACAGCAAACACACAAACATGAATGGTGGTCTGTGAATTGAGGCAATTTACAAAATCAAAGTGATACATACATATGCTATATGGATATTTTACACACATTTCCTTTTCTTCTGGCGAAATCACCTAGCTAAGTTGGACAAGATCTGTTGCATATGCCGTAAACATGATATCAGTGAGACTAAATCCTATAAAGCTGCCTCAAGACTTCTTTTTCATGTATAAATATATTTTAAACAATAACTTTGGCAAAATAGGATTTACAAAATAAACTGCATCACTCTCTACAAGACACGCATTTCAAAAATCATAAAATGGTATAATTCAATGACTGAGGTGGCAGAAAAAGTTTTAACATTGATGGTAATAAGAACCAGTGGTTGCAAAATTTTTGGTTTTGCAAATAGTTTTTATTTAACATTCAAATCAACTAGTTAATCTACATGTTTCTTCTGAGTTTGTGGTTTTGATTATAGTAAAATAGTAGCAAACCTAAATTTGAAAATGTCCATTGGCTACACCTTACATATACAGAGCTGCCCTCTAAATAATAGTAGTTGAGAAGGAGTATATTTATTATGATTTTTTTGTGATGTAGTCCCTTCTCTGGTTCTCTTCGCCACCACTGTCAATGATTCCAACTCTAGTAAATTTCCTAGAATTGAGCATTTCACTTCAAATCACACTAAATGTTTTTATTCCCCTCTTAACAATTTATCCTTGTATACATTTTGAAAAATGAGTAGGTTTTCTCTTTGATACCTTCCCCACCCTACTTATGTTTAAATCCTCATAAAAGCAAAAGTAAATATGATCACAGTTTCCAGCAAAAAAAATAAACATAACTTTTAAAACAAACCAAATGGCAACACCATGAAAACACATTCCCTTATAAATATCCCATTTATGAAGTGTTTGGGCTATATTGTTTTGATTTTGTCCTTGGCCTCTTATAAACTTTTATACAAAAAAAACTTAATTAAAGCAGTTTATAAGATAAGATTAGAGGAGGAGACAGTGAAGATGGCATGACATAGGCGTACATTTTAGTTTTGGCAACAAGGGAATGCTGACTGTACGTTAGAAATGCACAATCAGCTTCTGTTTGATGCTGAATTTGGATTTCAAAAGGGATCTGAAGTGCTTACAGCAAATCAATTTGGCCACAAGTCACAATGATCTGTGATCAGGACTGGTATCATTACATATCACTCAATAATCCTTCATTTAGTATAAAAAAGCATAAATAGAAAACACTGCAACTTACGTTCTTGTGTATTTACATGAAAACAGTAGGAGGTTTTTTCCACAAAGCCACACAGGTAAGATGGCAAACTGAAAACAAGTCTAAATAAATAGAGCTCTATTGTACTAATATGGCCAGAGCAAATCTTAAAAAGTGTCTGCAAGGTGAGTACAAATTTCAGACATCAAAACAGATCCATACAATAGTCTGGGTTCATTTGTTCATTTGTTTGTTATTCTTTTTTTTCCTTTTTTCTTTTTTAAAAAGGGCCTGAGTTAAGTTGTGATCCTTCAGAAACTGACTGCAGGGATCAGTCCATGACCGGAGTCTTCTGTACACAGTCAGGGACCCACACACATACACACTGTCAAATTCATACTACATAGGAGGAACAATCATTCCAGGAATCACTGTTGAGAGAGAGAGAGAGAGAGAGAGAGAGAGAGAGAGAGAGAGAGAGAGAGAGAGAGATAAGATCATGTTAATTCATTTTCTTCAATAACAATTCTATAACTGAAACAGGCCTACCAATAAACACCCTGTCACAGGATTAGACAGCTCTAAGTGAATCACTGTGAGTGAGCCCAAGTGTGATGGAGAGTGCAATTGGAGAGAGAGAGAGAGAGGGTCTGAGCCTGTATCTGCTATGCAGTGCTTCATATTTTCCATCCATAATAACTCTTTATACATGCCAATCTGTTCTCACATCTGTAAAACAAACTGGAGGCCATGACACTTCAGTATGGTTTCAGACAGGGAGGATAAATCCTAAAGTGTTTTTCTCTGAGACAGTGAACAGGCATGGAGCGCCTTTTCGAAAGGCTTGATTATGGCACCCCAGCTCCGCATATAATTGTAAGGACACAGTTTGTTCCATTGTTCTAGCCTTGTAAGAGACTGCATCATCCAGCCATAAAATGGCCAGGGTGCTTGTCAACATGTGAGGAACAGAGAAAGAAAAAAGAGGTTCAGCAGGGCACAGCTTGGGACAGAACAGAATGACGACATCCAAACTCATGACACAACTATTACTTGTGTAAGAGCATGAAAAACGTTTTTAATGGTTCTGAGAGGTTTGATTGGAAGGTGTCATTTCATTTTCAAGGACTAATTCTATGACATAATAGGATTTGCTCTATTCCTAAGCGCTATGGGGAATCAATAATCCTATGGGGCCCTCATAACACAAGTGCAAAAGAAAAGCCGAACTTGTTAAAATTATAATAAGTACATTGTAAAGCAATGTAATGAAATTTAACAGATAAAATACAGTACATGTAAAATAGGAGGCATATAATTGGCTGGCTCTCAGAGCCTCATAGGACTAATTATTCTCACTGTTATTTTTTTCATTTTTCAAAATTAATCAAAGATATAAAATGTTTTTATAGTAAATGTTAAGATCCAAATGTTCTTAGATTTGGTTGAGAGTTGAACTTGCAATGTATTAGGGGTTTTATGGAAATTTCTTGGTACTAGGAAAAATGCTGATTGCTTAAAATTTGGCTCAGTGTTGGTGTAGAAATTGCTGACAAACAAGAGATGTGAGTCGCAGTGCTTTCTGCATTCTGAGTGTCTTCCAGGTAACGGTGCTGATTCAAAGAAGCCTGAAGCAAGCCTGTGCATGTGCATGCGCACTCACACACACACACATACACACACTCACACACACATTTACATTTACATTTACGGCATTTATCAGATGCTTTTATCCAAAGCGACTTACAGGAGACATCCCTAATTACAGGACAGTCTCCCTGGAGCAACTTGGGGTTAATGGTCTTGCTCAGGAACCCATTGGTGGTGTGCTGAAGTTAGGATTCCCATGACCTCTTGGTCTAGAGGCAAGTATCCTACCCACTACGCCACCACCACCACACACACAAACACACACACACACGTCTTGTCTGGGTGCGAACCTTTCTGCGATCCCCAGGCGGTATGAAGGGAAGTGGCTAAGTTTACCAGGTGTATGTGTGGGGGCCAGTCTTGGGCCAAGGGGGGGAGAGAGTGGCCTGAGGTTTCTGTGGGGTTATGTTTTGTAGAAGCTCAAGCTGAACTGGATGGGAGGATGGCGCCAGGGAAGAGGCCCAGCGATCGATGTGACTGGTGGGTTGGACAGACGTTATTCTTAAGCATTATGAGGAGCCCTTGGTGGACCGATCCGAGTCGGTGAAGAAACATATTGGTCTGGGACCGTGTACCAAGACACGAGGGACATTGGGTGCTGCCAGTGGGGTTGAGTCGTTTTTTTTCTTATTTATTTTCGTGTAGAGGGCCTCGTGGTAGTAGGGGGTCAGGCCAGGGAGGGACTGTATGTGTACTAGAGCTAAGAACTGTAAAACATTCAATAAAGGTGTGTTAGAATCTAGTATTTGGCTGAGGGTGTTTATTCTCTTGCACTGTGTCCAAGAGATCCAAAGGGGTAAAACAAACATATTAGTCAAACAAAACAAATACTGTTAGGCCCTTTTACCCCAGATTACCACACACACACTCACACATACACACACACACACTTCTAGATTCTCTTTTTCAAATATACATTCTAAGTCTACATGCATAAGTCAACTGTATATGCATTAAACAGAGTGAAGAATATGAGTAAATGTTATGTTTATGGATAGATGGATGAGTGGATGAGTGGATGGATGGATAAATGAATGGTTAGATGAAGTTCCAAGCAGACGGCTATGACAGTAAGTAACATACTTCAAGAGAAGGCCAGGCCCTGGAGTGCGCTGGCAGTTGGGTACTTGTTAGAGTCCACAAAAGACTGATCTGAAGGTAGGAGTGGGGTTGAGGAGGAGGAGGAGAGAGAGAAGAAGACAGAGAAGAAGAAGAAGAAGAAGAAGAAGAAGAAGAAGAAGAAGAAGAAGAAGAAGAAGAAGAAGAAGAAGGAAAGGAGGAGGAGGCACAAAAAGAGGAAAAAGAATCCTGGGTTAATCTCAGACCTAATTTGGATGGTATATCAAACTATGGAATAAAATACAGGGGAAAGAGAAACATGCAGATAGATCATTTTGGTATGGTTGCTTTTAAAAGATTTATTGCCGTAAATCATTGAACAACCCAAGTTACTGTGAGATTCTTGAAATGAGTTCTTTTCAATGTGATATTGTGGAGGAAAGTTTTTTGTTCGGTATTCCTGACATTCTTTCTCTCTTTTTATAATACAGGTGATTTCTTTGTATCTAATGTTTGGTTTTTTGGACACAATTTGTAACATTATTTTGGTTTTTCTCCAACCTTTAGTTGCTTATATAGGTAAATACAAAAAATATATATTTTTGGGCCATCCATTATCATTTTAGCACAGTTCTTCAGTTTACACCCAAATGCAAGTAGAACTATGCCTTTCAAATACCACCAGCTAGCTGTGTACCACTCACTTCCATTTAAAAGTTTAATGCGGACAAAACATGTAGATAGTGGCTTAAGTGTTGCTGCTGTACCTTGGAGGCCATTGCCATTGGTGCTGGTGCAGGTGGGTGGTGGTGAAGTCTGGGGCCGAACCACTGGGGCAAAGGCGCTCTTCTGCTTTACAGCGGAAACCATGTTAGCCGGGGAGAAGGAGAAGATGCCAGAGGAGCTGCTGCAGTTGGACGGCAGGCTGGTGGAGGATGCCATGGTGGGACTTGAGGGAACAACTGAGAGGAGGAAACAAAAGTAGGAAAATAATGAAGAACATTCAAAGCAGACAAAAGAGACAGCAAGCAAAGGATCCATGGCCCTCAATTAAATGAGTAGCAATTAATAACCCATTAAACAGCAGTTACTGATCATTTGTTAACATTAAGTGTTATTACATATTATTTGCTCACTGCTATAAGCTTATTACGTATATTTGAGAGGAATTGAAGTATGGACCTACATACAGACTCCTAGGGTTCAATAGGTTAAAATTCTTCATTCTGAAAGCAAATGTTTGTGTGAATTATTCAGCCCCTTATGTAGAAAGAAACAGATTTATACACACAACACAAAATCAATACCATTTCCATTCATCAGGTCCTGTAGTAGACAGAAGTGGACAAAGTGTCTAACTTCATTACTTAAGTGAAAGTACAGATACCACTAGTCAAATGTTACTCCAATACAAGTGAAAGTCATACAGTCAAATTAAAAGTACTGAAGTACTTGCTTCCAAAAATACTTAAGTATTAAACATACATATTTCATTACTTGCTTGTAGAAGAAGAAGGAATAAGGTAGAATGTTACAGAATGAAACACCGAATTGATAAAGAAAACAAGCCTTTTTTATTAATTGTACACTACACACCTACACAAAAGGTGTGTGTAGGTACTATATATTTGAACGAAGTTGACAACTGAACCGCCGTGCAGCTGGGATGGAAAAAAATAACACATGCAACCAACTTTACATTACAGGCCACAACAGTGGCTATAAAACAGCAAAGCCACTTTAAGTAGACAAATATGCAAAGTGGCTGATTTTGACAAAAAACAAACATTTCTAAATACCGTCTCACATGTCAATTGACAAGGCAAATCTCAGTGTGATAAAATTAGTCAAACTACTGCCCATCTGGCATTGCAGTGTTACACCGCACAGACGTGATGTAATACTACCGGTGATTTCTGATAGGCTGTCATCTGCTAAAAAAACAATCATGAGACAATAACACCCATTTTCAGATCTGAAGGAAACGAGTAAAGAGAACCTTGACAGAAATGTTGTGAAGTGAAAAGTATGGTTTTGTCTTTCAAATGTAGTGAAGTAAAAGTTTCCAAAAAAAGACTACTCAAGTGAAGTACAGATACTCAAAAACTGTACTTAAGTACCATACTCAAGTAAATGTACTTTGTTGCTGTTCACCTCTGGTAGCAGACTGCATCCAGGAGTGTCACTCTGATAGGTGCAGTCAAGCATTACACGACACAGCATGGAGACAACTTTCAATTTTGTGTTAGTAGAGCTTACAGGAAAGGGAAAAACAGAATAAAGAGAAAGACAGAGAGAGAGAGAGAGGGGGAGAGAGAGAGAGAGAGAGAGAGAGAGAGAGAGAGAGAGAAAAGAGACAGAGCATGAGAGAGAAATGGAGAGACAGAGACAGAAAGAGAGAGAGCTGAATTCCTGCATGCCTTATTCTTCCTTTGTGTGTTATTGCGCTGATATGTTGCAACTCAGTGCAGAGTGTAAATTATAGAGCCTGTGACAGTGGGAGGGGTGTTTCTTCAGACTGGGAGCCAGATTTCTCCCCAAACACCACGCTTCAAACCTCACACACCTCATGCTCCTCCACACGTAATAAAGTCAAACAAACATGTGGGTGTTAGACCCATTCTTCCTTGCCCCCCTTCTTTTTTTCTGCGCTGTTAATTAGAAAAGCAAACCAATTAAGACTTAGAAAAGGAGATAAAAGCAGACAAAAGAGTGGAGCATGGAAAGCGAGAGGAGGAAGGGATGGGTGTTGGGATGGGTGTGTGTGTCTCTCTCTCCCTTTTCCCTCTGCTTTTTAAAGAACTGTTAAAGACACACTCCAGAGCCAGGAGGATGCTGGCACAGCCAGTGGGGAACTGTGCAAGATATGAAGGCCCATACTGAGTCTTTCTTGCTCTAAAATGCATTCACAGCCTCACATATACATGCAGGAAAAATGAATCATGTGACCTAGAAAATTAACATAATTGCCATTTTCAGATTAATCTCTGCATTACTGTGGTGAATGAGTTCCTAAAAGTTTGAAACTGAAATATTTTTCTGCTAATTTTAGTTTCTCTTTACTGCTTTAACATACTACAAAAAAACTAAATATAAAATATAAAAAAATTAATGGTTTTATTAGTAAAATCACCAAACATTCATGTATACAGCTTGGTCTAAGGAATTTTATGTTGTTCTCTGCAGAGTTTTTATTGGATTTATTTAAACTATATATTTTATATTGTACTTTTCTCTGTGTCACTGTGTGACTGTGCAGTTAAGCACTGCAGGTTCCCCCAGGATCAATAAAGTTTTCTGGTTCTATATCTGTTATGACTGTGACATTTTTCTCTCCCTTAAACAAATGCATATTAGGGGAGGGCTGCAAAAAAGCTGGAGGATCAAACAGAAAATGGATGCACCCTTAGTACTTCGACTGAATACAAGTACCACTAGTAGACAGCTACATGAAGGCTACACAAGCCTTGAAAATACCGTTAAAAATATTTACCAGAACATTACTACCAATCTCGAGACCAGACATAGATTTTAAGTAAAATATACTTTGATGCTCATGAGTGTGCAGAAGGTGTTAGTGTTTCACAAACTGGAGTAGAATGACAACCCTGTAGAATGTTATGAAAATAAAACTTCATTTATTAACATTCCCTGAACTTTTTGTCACTCTTATGGGCAACCTAGCAGACAAAATATTAACTTCTGTGTAACTGGGTAAAATATATCTTTAGGTCAGTTAATACACTGTTAATTATGTAATATAAACTGAATGTATAAATACATGGTTCATTTGCTCAGGCAGGTACTCACTGGCATAGGGTGAGTTGGCAGCAGAGCCATTGAGGAAGCTGGGCGAGCCTGTCAGGTTGGTCATGGCGGTATTGCCATAGCCATTCATGCTGGTTGCCACTGTGCTGTAGCTGCTCTGCTGTGGTGTCGTGCTGGGCACATAACTGTGAGGAGACACACTGCTTGTGTTCCGACTGAAGCCTGAAGAAGAGATATAGACAGAGAATGAGAGAGAGACAGAGACTTTTATAGAGGCTATTAAGGAAATCACAATTTCCTTAAAGTTACTGTTTGGTTACAGTATAGTCACTCTATCCAGATAATGTCTGCATCTAAACCTTTATACGTCCCTCCTCCTTTTCAGTGACCAGAGACATTCTAGAGAGCAGAGCAGAGACATTCTTGCTAACAACTCTGCTAGTGGGAGAGAAATGTAAGTACTGTTAATCAGCTGATCAGATACACTTTCCACTCAGTTTTGCCCCGCAGTGGATCCAGATGTTGCTGTGG
>JBBJLR010000024.1:3847392-3858249 GCA_037577145.1 Brachypetersius gabonensis
CTGCTTAACTTTACTTGTTTCCTTAAGTGAAAGGAAAGGTTTGGTGAAAAGTTTTCAGCCCTCTATACATGCTAATTTCTTCCTACAACCCTGGGGGCTAAGCCCCCCTTGTCTTTCCGTCATAGTGACATCCATGTTTCACAGTAGGCATATACACAGGTTCAAAGACTCATTCTCGCCCCCTACAGTGCAATTCGGCTAGGTATACATCCGCGCTAACATATCAAGGTGAAAGTCATCATAGCTTGTGTAGTATAGACCCAGCTCCCAACCCAACTTTGTGAATAGATTGACGGCGATATTTTTTATCGCCTGATAAGAATTTCACGTTAATGCAGCACGTTAACGTTGATAACGGCCCACCACTAGTAAAAAACTATTTCAATAAATCTGTTTTGGGGATTTTTAATAGATATATTCTGGATTTTCAAAACAGATTTTCTGGGGGGGGGCTGTGGTTGAGGGAGCATCAGTGGTTGTTAAAGGAACTAGATGTATATCCCTACAGGGTCCTTCACCGAAAGTTAAAAAGTTAAAGCTGGAGGCATATGAATGTAACAGCTGGACTTCACCAACCATTAGTAACCACCTAGCAATATCATGACAAACACCTAGCCACAGCCACAGTTATCACAGCAACCGCGCAATCATAATGTGCATTTTTTCTACACATTTTTCAATATTTTTCTAGCTGAATTTGGCACCCCCTACAGTTTTACAGTTTTATAAATATTCAAAGATTCATTTTCCTGTGTCAAAGCATCCATTGATATCTGTAATATTGATCAATCCACTATATTGTGTACTTGTTTATAAGTTTTGATTGTTTAAAAAATCTAATGTTGGATACCCCTCTGAAATATAGTGGATTTTTTTACATAAGAGAGAATGGTCGAGTCATCTTTAAAATATGCATCAGAGAGAGAGTGTGTGGTGTCATGGATAAGGGGGGCGGAAACAGGAAAAAGTCAAAAAAGCTGAAAAACGTGATGAAACATATGCACAGCAAAAACACACAGCAGACTCCAAGACACTAAAGCTCAGGTCAGTTGTTGTGGTTTAAAAAAAAAATCAGCCAGTGAATACACCTAAGTGTTCAGTTGTCTTTAACTGTAGAAGAGCCTGGTTCAAATTTAAGGTGTGAGAAGACACCTTTTTTTTCTTGAGATTTTATGTATGATTTATGTATTAACATTTTCACAACATAGACATACAAAACTTAAAGGACACAATCACATAAGTTATTAGAAAAGTACTATTCAGTACAATAAAGTGAATAATTATAGAAGAATACTAAGACAATAATAATAGGAGGGTAAACATAAAAACATTAACAGAGACGAGACACAAAAAACAAAACAAAACAAAAAGGACAAGATGTACTATCAATTTTCAGTATTGCAAATGAAACACAGATATATATACCAATGTCTGCCTAAGCCACAGAGATATCGGTCAGCGGAAGAAATTTGACATGGTTAAGAACAGGTGGCCAAATGAAAATTTAACCTGTTAACCCCAAAGTGTAAGTTTAATATTTTCTATATCCAGAGGGAATGACAGAGAGAGGGAGAAATGCAAAAAGTTCAACAAAATAAGAGGGCATGGAATATCCACTGGATAACAAGAGAACAAGAGAAGACCTTTTTTTTAAAAAAAAAGTGTCTCCAAGCACTGGTTTTATCACAAGCACATAATCACACATATTCCTGCAGAAATGCATCTAGGTCATTCTGTAAGCAAGTGTTCCCTACTTGAACACATAAACATATCTACCAAATCTGTATTTCTCACAGCAAATCCTTGAGCACCTTACCAATATGTGTATGTACGAATATCAATTTGTAATGTCTGGGGGGAAAACAACATTTGCTTCTTAGCCATGATCTAGACCCTTAGTGATCATTCAGTGCACAACCTAGCATTTTATTTCAGTTCTTTATTTGCCCCTAAAACCCTAAAACCATACCTGTGCATTTTCTTCTCATTTGCTGCGCATTATAAATGGTCAAAATTGGAGCCTCTTCTCGGGGTCTTCTATTATTTACAATATATACTTCAGGGGAAGTTGTGGGCTTTTGTCATGTATTTTGTCTGCTGTACCAGACAATAGCAAATGCATGCCACCACTGAGCCTCATAAAGTATGGGATTCAGTACCCGTAGACAAAAGGAATCACATTTGTCTTGTGCTATAGTAATCAGATATGAAAATGTTTTTGACCCACAAATCATGTTTGTGTGTGTATTGGGGGTGTATTCTCCACCTGGGTAGAGAATAAGGGTAGGAGGGGGAGCGATCCACGCTTTGAATGTGTGTGTGTGTGTGTGTGTGTGTGTGTGTGTGTGTGTGTGTGTGTTTGTGTGTGTGTATGTGTGTGTGTGTGTGTGTGTGTGTGTGTGCGTGCGTGAGTGTGTAAGTGGATGTAACCCTATCCAGGCAGTGATGCAGTCAGGGCTTATGTTACACAGAATGCAACAGTGCGACAACATACATGGCCAGCAGCCAAGCTGTCTCACTCACCCTACCAGCTCTCTTTGATCTACATTACTCATGCTTTCACAGCAACAACGGCTGACACTTAGATAAGAACACAATCCTGTTACAAAGACCATAGGCTAAAAGGTTACAGTAATTGAATTCTATTAGAATCAGACATTTTAGAACAGTTTAGCTGATCAGTGTGTTAAATGAATACTCCAGCATTTCTCAATCTAATCTTATGACACCAAAGTATCCAAAGTACATCTTGAGTGTATTGTTGCAATTGTCCCATATGTTTTATTTTCAGATAATGGCACAAAAACCTTACCGTAAAGAAAGCAAATTTACACACCATAAAGAAAAAGAGTTTACATCATGCGATGCTGCTGCAAAAACTTAAGGCTGTTTGATATAATGTGTAAAGTCAAAACATAATGTGGTGTTGTCAGCTAACATCTTACAAACACGATACATGCATTACATTAGTGTTACACATTTAAAAGTCTAGCTCACACTAAATTAGAATGACTAATTAACACTAAAACCCTAACTGACACCTCATTTTAAATAATACCTTTGTTAAAAAATTAAGGGTGATAAACCTCACTTTTCTCACCAGGATTGTAGCAGTGCCGTCTATGCTTAAAAGCTGACACCACAAAAGCAAATGTGCAAATGCTCAAATAGGCATGCATTATAACCATATCTATGTGTATATCTGTTATTAATGGTTTTATTTAATGATGGAAAATCCTCATAAAAGCAGGCCACAAATCTACTCTTTGTCACTTAAAAAAGACTGAATGTTTTGTTCCAAAAGTGCCAATCAAGGTAATTTCTGACATCATAGATCAGTGGTCATGACTTTTAGGAGAGCCTAGGAGAGTAATTATAGGGACGGCAAACGGATGGCTTGTAATTACTTTTAAGGAAAATTTGTAAACTTATAAAGAGCTCTCTCTATCACACCCTCTCTCTCTCTCTCTCTCTCTCTCTCTCCCTTTCTCTCAGCTGCCCCTTTCTAAAATATTTCCACTTTTTGAATGTTCGTTCTCTACATCTTTCTCAGTGCCTTCGGGCTGTGTTAGGTGATAGATAGTGCTGTGTGTCTTGTGCCAATGGCACAGCCATGGCAGACCCCAGGGGAGACAGAATCGCCATCAATAATACAGAAACTAGTACAGGCTCTCAGTCTGTAAGTCTAGACCAAGTTAGTGTTTGTGACCATGATGATATCATTGCACAAATCTTTGCACTTGTAGATGTATGTATAGAGCAGCGCATAGCCTGTCTGTAAAGCTGTTGACAGGTAAAATTATTTGTGTTTTATATGTAGAAGTCCTCAAAAGAGCATCACCTCGAGAGAGCCTGCTTTGAGAGTTTGGGTAAAGGTAGCACCATCATTCACTGGAAGTCTCAGCCAGACTGGCTCCAGCGCCTTGATATCAACTCATGTCTATTTCAGGTCCAATCTTTTATTTAGTCACAACATCCCGGGGTCATGAAAAATTAATCCATGCATACGCTCTGCTAATACTGCCAGTGTCAGGTAATGTTCCATCTTTAAATATTTCTCAGAACAAATGGACTCTTCCATCTTCTTACAGACACTCTTCTGCCCTCAATCTCAGTATATGGTTTCAACTGGAAAGAGACCCATGAATTAGTGCATTGACTGCATTGGCTGCATGGCTATTTACTTAGATCTGCTTCATGATACTGCTAAGGCATAATTATTTGGGTGAGAGGGGAGCTAACCATGGCTCAAGTGCATGAGCAAACAACTGAAACAGATTGCAAAAATAGGAAATATTAAAGTGAGCTAACTAAAAGGAAAATCCACATTAAAATAAATCAGACAACAAATGAGTACTAACAAAAGACTGTAGGGAAAGCCAGGTCCACATCTCATTATTTTGAACAGGGCCAGTGTGACAATCTCCAGGGTCAAGCCCAGTGGAGGGGCTAATTGTCAGGCATGTAGTGAAAGGAAATTCCATCTGCATCCACCCTACCTCTTTCACACACAGTAAAACCAGAGCCTGGCTATGGTCTATGGCTCTGAGAGTGACTAATAGACATGTCAGGACTGAGTGTGATAAACTGTTCAGGTAGAGAAGATGCCATTACTCACACAGTGACATAACATGGAGTTAGACTTCATTAAAGCAAGTGGTCGAAGCACTAATTGAGGAAAAGAGTATTTGTAACACTAAACATAAGGCGGGGTAGTGTTAAGTGGAATGAGTAGGCATATAGGACGGTAATACTTTCATTTCCAAACAAGGAATTAAGCTAATCAGGACATGAGTGGTAGAATTATGTATGGCTGTTACAGATGAAGTATAGGTAGAAAATGTTGTACAGCATTGCTGAGAGTAAGAATATGTTCACACACTGATTAAATTATTATGTCCTAAATGGAGCAATTAGTGCTTTAAGACAGGGATACCAAATTCATACCAAACTGCATCCTGTGTGTTTTTGTGGATAGTTTGTTCAGAGTATGGTGTTATGCCTATGATTGAAAAGTGCAGTAAGTTATTGATATTCTGTCACTGAGCCTTTTGGTGACTGTCAAAGCTAAAAACAAGAAGTGGATGGAGTAAGTAACACTTTATTCTAGCTAGCTATTAGCAGACAGAATCAACACACCTTTAAAATGACATACTCTATACACATAAGGTTTGACAAACAGGTACATCAAATTGATCCCAGGACTGATACCGGTTTATGGTGGGCAGTTATGAATCTCTGCTTCAATTGGTATTCCAGCCTAAAACTAGCATTCAGGATGTACTGTAATGTAATGTTCAATAGCACAGCATTGAACATCAACTAAATAGGTACCATCTACTATAGGTGCATGTCTAAAATATTCCAGGCCAGATGCTGTATCTTGAAGGTACTGTACATGGTGTCATGTGTCACCGCAGGTTCTACATGGTGTCACCGCATATGACTGAGTATATCATTCTCTTTTCCTGTTTTGTGATCCCCCGTTCCCCTGACTGCACCAAACTTTACAATTTTTGGGCTCAAAGGGGTCCTTTCAAGGCTTTTCAAAGGGCCAATTTCACCACCACAATGTTGGATAATGATGAGATCACAGCTCTTAAGTGAAGTAGAAGGTTAATATCAAAAACAAACAACCCAAACGGCACTCTTTTGAACTGGGATACTTGCATAATACAAATTATGCATGTGAGGGAGACAGAGAAAATAAGTGGATCCAAAGTGATGAAATGTACAAAGCTGGTCACAGCTGTATGGCACACACAAACAAATGCACTCACACACATACACACGCACACACACAAATCTCACACCATTACAGTGTCACCTGTACTGCTTTCATGCCAGCAGATGGCATGTGGGAAACTCTTTTGCCGCAAGCAGAGGATGCAGAGCAGGTGGGTGCCAGAGGACGTGTTGCTGCCCCCGCCATGTTTGTCAAACAAATTAAATGCATTGGAGATTCTTCACCTGCCTCGCGCACTGCTGCCGCATATGGTTCGCCCATTCAAAATAAGGAAATATGCATACATTTGCATGCCAAATGGAAGACCCTCCATTTAATATGCAAATGCTCTGAAATATTACTGAACACCGTCTGTTCTAAATGAATAAATTTGAATTGCAATTAGAACAATCCTTTATAATTAATGAAAACTGTCAATTTTTGTTCAGGAGTAATTTGATTTACAGGATGATGGGCTGGTGGTTGGGGCCTGTGAAGTGCTGGGGAGTAGGAGGACAAATGGGACAGGCATGACTGGGTACACACAAGCCCTTACCAATCCAGAAAGTCTTTACATTACTGACAACAGTCACTAATTAACCTAAACTAGACTGTCTGATTTAAAAGCTAAGCCTTTGGTCACATTTCAACTAATAAGAACTGGGCACCTGCCCCCTTTACACTCTTTCCTCTATTGGAATTTGCAGAGTAATTAAAACCAATTAAAATATGCTATAGTAATACCTGGCATCATGCCAAGTAGCATCTTCAGATGCAAAGCACCCCATAGACAGTGTTGCACCATTTGACAATGTTTATCTTAAGTATTCCTTATAAAAAAACAAACAAACACTCTTTCACATATTGTTATATATATATATAACAAACACTTCTTTCACATATAGCAGAATACAATTTTCTACAAGGGGGCACCATTTGCGGTAAATTAGCTTTTGTTGCTCGTTAAGTATGGTGATTTGCATAAATGACACTCAGTGTCATTGATTTATTGATTCAATTATTATGAATGATATGTAAGAGTGTAAAGAACAATTTTAAACATAATGTAAACTATTATCTACCAGTTAAACATTTTTACTAGGACTGTATGTCCAATCCAATTACCATTTAGATGCTTTTATTTTTAATTAAGGTGTAAATCATGGAACACACTCTGGGCATACATTTAAGACTGTGGGAAAACACAAACATATCCCTAAAACAGACCGCACAAACACACACTCACACACACAGCCACACCTTAGTACAAACATTTTCCTACCTGTTTGCAGCAATTGTCAAATGGACCCACCGGGGATGAAAGAGAGAGGAAGAGAGAGCACAAAAGATGTTAATTAGCTAATTATACAGTGCATTCTGAACAACATGCTTTCAATGGCAATGCCTGACAAATGCATGTAATGATCTCTAAACGTGCAAAGAAACAAACTGATGGTGGCAGCCTACAGTTATGACACATTAAGCGGGTTGTCACCACATGAAATTGTTATAAAAGAAAAGGTTAGGTTTTTAAAAATAGTTATAGAAAGAAATAAGGCTAGAATCATTCATTCATTTATGCCTGTAGGAAACCTGAATGAAAGCAACCTGCCTTCAACCTGCCAAAAAAACAGCAGTTTAAAAAGTGCTGTTCAGTATTGCACAACTGTAGTAGTACTAATGTAGTATTCTAGTTGAATCAGATCTGTTTTTTTAAGATGATATCTTCAATGGAACACATCAATTGTCAAGAAGGAAGACAAGAAAAAAAACACAAGCTCAGAAACATGCTAAGTGACAACACCGAGCAATGATGAAAAAACTTAAGGGATGCTTCAGCTTTGACAAAAAAAGAAAGAAACACGAGTAGGAACTCCCTTTCATCACAATTTTTTTTCTTCTAAGCAATTATGGGTTTTCTGGCAGGTCACAAGTACTGCTGGACCTCATAATGGTGTCATTTCCTCTCAAGTCACAAGTAGCTATCGCTCAGGCTTGCCAATAATTAGCCATAGACACCCACACCAACGTACCGACTAATTAGCAAATTACGTCGAAAAAAGCAGAGCCCCTAATTAACGGTTATTATGGCATTTCAGGAGTTGCAGCTTTAATTAGTGCCTAACGGGTGCTCACATTTCAATACCGTCTGCTCGCTTCGCTCTGTCCCCTCCCATCCGCCATCCACACCCCACACGCGCCCAGCCCCCTTCTCCAACAACCACTCCTACACACTGTCTGCTCAGCGGCCACTAAATGCTTCATGTCTTCTGCCCTTAAGAAAGCACCACTTCTACAAAGCTGCAATCAATAAAGCTGGATCATTATATGAAATGAGCAAACTGTGGTGGCTAATTAATTTAGCTTAAGCAAAGCTGGTGTGCATTTAATAATGTTTAATGCAGCATGCAAGAAAAACGGCTACAATCTGGGGCCTGTCATTGAATGCTGTAAGCACATCCTCCATATGACTTTGCACCTTTCTTTTTACTCCTTTATTTGCCTTTATCTTGCCTGTTTCATAATGGCTTCCCCTCACTCCACCTCCCCTTTACACCCACTCTCTAACCTAGCTTCCATCGGCATCAAGTCAAGAGCTGCAGTTTTAATTAAGTGACACTAATGAGCTTGTTGAAAGGGAGCTCCTTCAGCTCAACAACGTGCCGGTAAATGTGTTTATACTGGGGTGTCATCCCTGATGGTGCCTTTCCACCCCACCCCCACTCTTGCCCTGCCTTCAGGAAGAGGGCATCAAATACAATGAAGGATAAATCCCACACATGTGACATAATAGGAGGCCTTATTAATTATTATTATTAATGTACCTTGTACTTCAGCATTTCATGCACTAGACCAGATGGTTCTGTTCAAATTCTCTACAGCCAATTTTGCCAAAGGCTATATTTTAGCCATTTTTATTAGATTTTTCGGTTTCTGAGTTTCACACTGTGTAAGCTAAATTAACACAAAAAGCAATTTAAAAAACATGATTTGTTTTTAACAGGTCAAACAAAAGTTTTTAACTGGCAATATAAAATATCATATAAAGTGACATCCCAAAAGATTAAACATTTGGTTCTTCAGAACAATTTCAAACACTGAACACCGATGTGTAAAAACCCCAACAAGCCTGTTCTGCCTGCTTAACGGTGGTTCTGTGGTTTGTCTGGGAGGGACAGAATATTGCAAGATTACAGTGTGGCTGCAAGGTTTTTCTAATAAAAATGTCCAGCGAGTGAAAGTACATGGTAGGTGTTTCTAATCAAGTGGACCACCAGGTAGATGTAGAAAGTAGGTAAATACTCTCTTTTTTGTGAAATGTTTAAGACCAGCTGGAACATGTAAAATTTCCACACATCCTACAATCCCATCTACCAGTTAGTAGAGCTCTACACATGCAGTGTTTTTCAATGTGATATGTGTGTACTATATCTGTGCTGTAGGGACAGTTAACATATATGATAATTTTGCTGAATTATCTGTACTGCTACTACTACTACTACTACTACTACTACTATTACTACTACCAATAATAATAATAATAATAATAATAATAATAATAATAATAATAATAATAATAATAATACCTACTGATTAGAAATACCCACAACAGAAGTTATGAAGTTATGAGTGTTCAAAGTCAATGGCTTTTCGGGTCTTTCCTATTGTCTGTGTAACTGATTATATGCTGCAGATATGGCAGATATAGATTAGGTTAGATGATATAGATATAGATTAGATGAAAAAGGAGTATGCCTTTAACACCCTGGTTTTTCACTGTGAAGGCTGAAAACCTGCAAGATAAAGGCCCTGGATTCTTTCCCCCATTCACACACTAGGTCACACCCAAAATCCAAAACCAGTTTGAATATCGTTGCTTTACCCATACTAAAGACATACTACTTTAAATCATTCTGCATGCCCTTTTACTCTCTCTCTCGCAACTCTTTCCTCCACCATTGTTATGGAAATTTTGGATGTGGTGGTGTAGATTACTTATCTTTCAAAGTGCCTAATCCCACTCTGGATGGCAAATGCCTTCCCTTTCTCAAAAATGCATCTTTGTTTCTGGTCCTTTTCAAGCTTCTGTTCATTAATGCCCTGAATATTCATAACATTGATGCAGGGCTCATTCTCTTTTCCCTCCTCTTTTGTTTTTGCATTTTGTTAAATATTCAGAGTGCGGATGCAATTAACATGGCGTTAATGAATAATTAATCAGGACTAAAGCAGCAGCCAAATGTATGCACTTTAATTATTGAAACTGCAAATATGAAAACATGGGCCTGTTGCCTTTTATCAACCCCTTATTTAGTGTGTGTGATCAGCATCATAAAATATTCAATACACATACTGACAAATGTGTGCGTGTGTGCATGTGTTCCAATGCATATTTGTCCTTTAAGGGAAATCACATCCAGAAATGACAATGACAAGATTCCAGATGAAAAAGGTATGCTTAAAATAATCTAACCACTATATGATTAATTTGTAGCCTACATATTTCATTAGATAGTAAATTGCCCTTGACAACAATGTCAGTGCACTTAAAGTACATTTACAGCTAAAGTCAACATACAGGTGTTTAAATGCCTGACCCTTGACTTCTATTACAAGTTAATTTATTGTCAACATATTTTCACTAAATACTGGAAAATTGCTTTGCATGAAAGCTGACTGATCTGTATGTGGCAGAAATTGTTGGAGTATTCCGTTAACTCCAATATTCCTTTCACAGACTAACATAATAATCTAATTCCGATCCTCAGCTCATTCATGTATACACACTCAATCTCATCATAAAAACTCTCGCTCTCCTTTGCTGCCCTTCATACTGCTTCATTGCTCATTCATTACTGCTGGCCACTGCCAAGCCGTCATGTAGCTAAATGTGCATGTGTGTGTGTGTGTTTGGACTCTGTCAGCTCATTAGGAGAGATCTAATTATTACTGCTGCAAGCAACAGCTTGCACATTTTTTGCAAGAGGGAAAAAAGAAGAGACGGAGTTGCCAGACTTGCTTTGGTTTGTGGAAATTAAGCAGAAAGAAAGACAGAGAAAGAGAGACAGAGAGAGAGAGAGAGAGAGAGAGAGAGAGAGAGAGAGAGAGAGAGAGAGAGAGAGAGAGAGAGA